>CAIGQV010019088.1:4007299-4022299 GCA_903798115.1 Danio jaintianensis
TATATATATGTATATATATATATATATATATATATATGTATATATATGTATATATATATATTAAAACTAAACAAAAGTTCTTTAAACTGAGTTTATTATTATACTTTAAGCTAACTAATTATATTAACTAATTTCAAAACATCAGTAATTTAAGCAAAAAAATAAAGCAAATATTAATATAATAATAATAATAACAATAATATGTTGTAGTTATGTACTATATACGCACACATTTTATGATGCATAGTGTAATGTATATTTTAAACAATAATATTAAAATTATACTAATATAATAATGTTAAAATTATATTTAGTTCTATTGGTTTACTATAAAAAATAATATTATTTAATATTGGTGCGTAGGCCCGATTGGAATTGCTCCGTTTATTATTATTTGCCATTTAAACTTTATCCTCCTTATGCTACTCATACTAAATAAATGATAATGTATTTCTATATAATGATTCAAATAAAGCATTAATACCTACTGAACACCACAAAACCACACAAACTCTACAGCTGACACATTACACCCTCATCCGCCCAGCCCCATTGTAGTCCACTCTCTTTAATGAGACGTGACCTCTTAATGTCATCCCACACTGAGATTCAGATTTCCTTTGACGGCTTACATAAGATGGGTGTGTGTCGCAAAAGAAACGCTGCCCGTTGAAAGTAAATAGTTGGTTGTCAAACATCGTTTCAGATAACACCGAAGGTCTCCGCTATCTCCCTTGTTGTGAATAGTCTAACGGTGATATAAATCTTTGAACACTACATTATTGTTCTCTCAGCAAGACGCAAGCTGGTTTCATCACTGTGTATTGACTAGGGAGAAACACCGTATGAAGCGGATGAATACAAAGTGGGCAGCAGTGAGTCCTGGTTTAAAGCACAGCACTGATGAAAGTCCTTCAGTGCGGTAATCTCAGACACTCAGTATAATGAGACGCCCTCCTGCCTACCTTCATAATAATGTGCGCCCTGTTCAGAGAAATGTTGATTAGAGGAGATCTGTAGCCTTCAGGTAGCCAACCCACGGCAGGAGATCTTGGTCAATTTGTCTGGATTTAAATTCTTAGGCTTTGGAGAATGGAATCTTTTGGTGGTGACCAAACCCATTATGGGATTCCTCCAACACCGCATGGCTAAATAAACTGGAGGGTGATAACTTTGCCATTGTTATATGGTTTCCATGTTCTGCCAAGCAAAATGGCTCATTTCTCATTATCGTTTTCACTTTTCAGCATATGCATTCTTACATGATTGAAGGTTGAATACTGGAATATTGGTGCTTTCTGGAATATGTTTTTAATAATATGAAACCTTTGTGTGACTTGTCTTCCAAAGCAGCTTACATAATGCATGTTTTTAATCAATGGACTGGATGGATGGATGTAGTGATGGATGGGTGGATAGATGGATGGACTGATGGACGGATAGGCAGAGGGAATGCCATTTTCTAGATGGGCAGACGGATGGACAGATGGATGGACGGATAGATAGATAGATGGATGGATGGGTGAATGAATGTAAAGATGTGTAGAACAATGGTTGGTTGATAGATTAATAGAATGAATGGATGAATGGATGGACATGGATGGATGAAAAATGGGTGAATGAATGTAAAGATGTGTAGAAAAATGGTTGGTTGACAGATTAATAGAATGGATGGATGGATGGATTGATGGATGCTACAATGGGCAGACTATTATTTAGAAGTTTGGTTTTATAATATAGGTTTTGAATTTGTTTTTTTGAATTTTGAACTTTGGAATTTTGGAACTTTTATTTGATCCATTATCCACTAGATGGATTAAAAAATAATGTTAAATGCATTTATACTGTTAAAGGTCCTTTTGGTTTCAAATCCATACTGTTCTCTTGACTTCATCAAAGTATACTACGGTGGCAGAGAGATCTTAAACGTTCTGAAAGTGTTAGTTCATTGTAATTGTAATTAATTACTCGCCCTCATGTCGTTCTAAACCTTTGTTCATCTTCAGAACACAAATTATGATGTTTTAGGTGAAATCTAAGAGCTCCCTCATCCTCCATTGACAGCAAGGTTTCTGACTCGTTCCAAGCCCAGAAAGGTAACGAAACACCATTAAAATAGTCAATGTGTCTTTACTGGTTCTATCAGATTTTTTTCAATTCATGAAAATATTTTGTGTGCACATTAAAGAAAAAATATTGTATATAGTCAACAGTTTCTTCTCCTCAGTGTCAGTATTATAGGGTGCATGGGGTGGGGGATATAGATCACTGCACAGTTATCGTGAATGTGCACAATACCCCGAATCCGTTTGCTTCCTCTTTAGAGTTAATAGTATATACAAACAACAAGGAACCATACAACCAGGACATTAAAATAAACAAAAAACAATGCTGACTTTAAACGGGAAGCAGCCAGGTTCGTCACATTTTGGGGTCTCCAACACTTTTCCATTGTGGTCTGCACTTTTTTGCAGCACATTTCTGCATTTGCATGTATTGCGAGAATGCGCTTGCGAATGTATGCGTGTTGTCAAACTGATAAAGATGTTTTCTCAATTTGTTAGCAATTTTCTATTTGCATGTGTTTTCTTAACTTGCTTAACTTTGAGCTCTCTCGGCCACCATGGAATTCTAATTAAAAAAATGTATCACAGTTTCCATAAAAAAAACATTAAGTCACAGCTGTTTTCAGCACCGATGATTATTTTTTTTCTTGATCATTAAATCAGCATGTTTTTTAATCAATATTTATTTAGCGACAGCAGGAACATTTGTTATGTTAAAATGTGTTTGTATTTCAAATAAATGCTGTTCTAATTTAAAATTCTGCATTGTCATTAAAAATATATAAAATATATACTTAATATAATATAAATATATACAGCTTTTTTTTTTACATTTTATTCAGAATGATTTCTGAAGGAACATGTGACTGGAGTCTGGAGTAATGACTGCTGAAATTGCAACTATATCCATGCAGTTTCTGCGTTCTGCCAGGCAACATGGCCTATTCCTCACCACCTATTTGAATGTCCACATGCATATAACATAAAGCATCTAGATGTGTCGGAGTGGTGGACGTGCTGCTAAAATTGAAAAGCGACGTGATTTCTTCTCTAGCTGCTGACGGCCCCGGCGCCTTTGCTGGCACTCAAAGTGAGTCTCTGCTCTTTGATGAATCTTTCATCGTCTTGAGAGACAGCCTTCATGCAAATATCGCACATGCTCCTCAACCAATGGCCACATTCATCGGCGGCTTCAGAAGCTGGTGTTGTTTGCTGTGATTTAGTCCGGCTCTGGGTTTCCTCTCCTAAATGATGAGAGGATTAATCTCCGGCTGATTTATTTGTGCATTATTTACGCCCGAATGGTTTTCCATCATTGACATGAGCAGCCTGGGACAGAGCCACCTGTCAGAACACAGCACTTAACTCCTTAATGGATCACATATCGATTTTCAGCCATTTTTTTTTTCTCTTTTTTTGTGCTCTATAATTTATTCTACATAACCCCTGGCAAGTCCCATGTGTGGCGTAGATTTTTCTATTTCTCGACTGAGATCAATAGCTGCACAAATACTGACTTTCTGTTAAGCTTGATTACAACTCATGTAGTTTGGATGTTGACAACAAACATGCATGTTCAGGGTGTTTTTTCATGCATAGTATAAATTTCATTAATCTAAATTGTTATTTATATATACAGTATACAGTCACAGGCCTCAAAAACACATGCAGATGATAAATTAAAATCCAGACTCACATTGCGATATTAATGCTGAAACAATATATTGTGCAGCCTTAGTGCACAAGTCCAGCAATAGTCTGGATCCCTGACATGCAAACCCCGCCTTTTCCATACGAATAAAAAATGACATAAGCGTAGGTGCTTTTATTGAGTGCGTGTTTACACTAAAACCATGCGGCTAAGCCATTACTACCTCATTTTAGTTGCCTAGCAAATTCCAAACAATTGCAATCCGATAAAAGGCGCTTAAGCAACATAATTACATGAACTGGAGAGCATTCAGTCCAGCTCTGCAGGCAGGGCGAAGCGGGATAAATGATGCCGTCATTGCTAATGATAATAACATCTGTGTCTTCATAACTGCTGCCCAAACCTTCCTTCACTCTACCGAAGTCTCCATACAGTCTGTCGGGAGGGATTGGATATGGAAACACGGGTATTCATTGCTGTTGCCTCCCGGAGACTCAAACGTATTACAAATCATTAGCAGTCTGTAAGCTGATGGCTCGTTATTGCCGTTATTTTTCCGGAATGATTAAAAATGCATTTGACTTGTTTACAGTAGGCAGAGGAAATTAATCATCCTCGCTCGGTCCACAGTCGTTTGTTTCTGTCAGGAGACATCTTTACTGTAAATGCGTGCGGTTGTCTTTTGTCTTTCTTTAAACAATGCTGAAGCCGGCGCATGCATCTTTAATGTCAGGATTCTGCGCTGAGCGACACGGCTATTGTGGCCCGTTCGTATAATGAGATTGCCATTCAACAGAGTTGTTTAATGCGCTATTTTCAATTACACTAATTTGCCCATTTCTTGCTTTCGGATTGTGTCGTTTTTGTTGTATTTGGATTGTGAGCTATATTTAGTTTTTAATTGTACTGTATTGGAGATATCAGCGATATTGTATGTGTATCTATAAAACTACCTTATTTACTTTTTACTTATTTAAAATGTTATTTTATTTTATATTATTTTTTATTAAATTTTATACTTCGTTTTAATATTAATTTTATTGTAATTGAATTGAATTGAATTTTAAATTATTTAATTTTTATTTACTTTTAATTTAATTTTAATTAAATTATTTAATTTTTATTTACTTTTAATTTTAATTAAATTATTTAATTTAATGTATTTTGTATTTCATTTTAATTTAATATTTATTTTATTTATTTTTTATTTTATTTGACATGATTTAATTTTAATTAATGAATTTAATTTTAATTAAATTATTCATTTTTATTTACTTTAATTGTAATTACATTGTTTAATTTTATTTCATTTAAATTTATTTTTTATTTTATTTTATTTTAATATTTTATTTATTTTTTTAATTTTATTTGACATAATTTAATTTTAATTAATTAAATTTTAATAAAATTATTTATATATTTACTTTTAATTAATTTATTTTTTAAATTGAATCATTTCAATTAAATTACATTTTAATTAAGCAATTAAATTTTATTTTATTTTACATGGTTTTTTTTTTGTTTGTTTTTTTGTTTTTGTTTTGAATGCCATTCAACAGAGTTGTTTAATGCGCCATTTTCAATTGCACTAATTTGCCCATTTCTTGCTTTCGGATTGTGTTGTTTTTGGATGGCGATTAGCACCACGTCTGTTTCCAGCTGTGCTGAGCCACCACAACAATTTAACTGCAATGAGCAGAGAAATGAAGGTTTAGTGAGCTTCACATAAAGTAACATTACTTAGCCGTTAACACAGACTTTTTTTCCTCCTTCTAAGAGCTAAATGACTTGTTTTCCGCTCATTCCTGCGAATACTCCAGACGCTCAGTGCACCTGCGATTAGCAAGAGATCTTCCTTCCTCTGATAGAGCATGACAAGCAATTTCCTTCCATACAATATGGGACCTTAAAATGCGCGTCCTCATGTTGGCTTACAAAACAAGTGAGTACTTTATTTCCAGTTTCCAGTCGGGGCCAGCAAGCGTAAACTTTGATGCAGTTACTCTCTGCATATCTCAAACTTGGGGTACACACAGAAGCGCAGTGCGTAAAATCTCGTTTGAAAATTCCAAGATTGTGAAGCCTTCAGACGGCAGCCTATGGCCCCAGAGTTCCTTTCACGTTAGCCTCCGATATGTAAGCGCAGGTGATAAGTGGCGATAAGTGCAGGTATTTAGGGCCGTGATCTCCATTCATCTCTCTGCTGCCCGTACATTAGATGCAGATGTGCAAAAATCTCCAGCTGCCACATATTTATCTCTTTATTTTTCATTTGATATCAATGCTTTTTTATGTATATATTAGGGATGCTCCAATATGGACATTTCGGCAGATAGCTCTTTATAATGCTGAGTTGACATTGCAGTGTACTTTTACATTTACATATTTACATTTACAAATTACTTTTATATAAGTAAAAAAGTAATAATATTAATGACGAGGCTCAAAATATTTTAACTCTTCATATTTCAAACCAGTAGTAAACAATACTTGGTTTGTAAAAATCTCGTATAAAGTCTCCTATATAGACTGATGAATATAAATAGAATTTTTTCAGATTTTTTCTGCATGAGAATCAAAAAACAAAACAAAAGGCCAACACGTACAGAGAACTGTTTTTATTTTAAAACCTTAATTTCAGAAAATCTCTACACCATTAATATTGTATGTGTATCTATAAAACTACCTTACTTACCTTTCACTTAATTCAAATTTAATTTGATTTTTAATTTGATTTGATTTTTAATTTAATTTACATTTTTAATTAAATTTTCATTTGAATTTAATTAAATTTTCATTTTATTGTAATTGAATTTAATTTTAATTAAAATATTTATTTATTTAATTTTAATTGAATTTAAATTATACAATTTTATTTTGTTTTAATTAAATTATTTAATTTTAATTTAATATATATTTTTTATTTAATTTTAATTTATTTAGTTTTAATTTAAATTTTATTATTTAATTTTAATTTAATGGTTATTTTAATTATTTATTTTATTTTATTTGTTTGACGTTTTAATTTAATTATTTGATTGTAATTTAATATAATTTAATTTGAATTTAACATGACACACCAAACACATATTCTCCTATATAGACTGATGAATTTAAATATACATTTTTCAAATTGTTCTGCATGAGAATCAAAAAAAGCAAAACAAAAAGCCAACTCGTACAGAGAACTGTTTTTATTTTAAAACTGTAACTTCAGAAAATCTCTAAACTATTAATTAACTATTCATTTCTATGGCCAGCTTTCTTTTATATAAATTTTTAATGACAAGGCTCAAAATAATTGAACTCTGTAGTAAACTCAAAACTTGTTGTGTAAAATCTCGTTTGAAACGTCTAAGATTGTGAAGCCTTCAGACGGCAGCCCATGGCTCCAGAAGGGCTCTCTCGTTAACCTCTGAAATGTAAGCGCAGGTGATAAGTGGCGACAAGTGCAGGTATTCAGGGCCGTGATCTCCATTCATCTCTCTGCTGGCCTTCTTTCACAGGGTACATTAGACGTAGATGTGCAAAAAGCTCCAGCTGCCACTTATTTATCTCAGGGTTTCAGCACTTCCGTCTCAGCTGTAGCTCCTCTAGATCTCTGGCCATCCCATCATATGTTTCTTCTTCTTCTTTCTTTTTTTTTTAGTAGATTCAGATGGAATAAGAGAGTTCAAAGTAAAATCCACTAGGCTTAAGTGTTCTTTGTACTGCCTTGAAGCCGTACACGCACCTGACTTGCACACAAGACTTGATTGGCGTGAATGATGAAAGGTGTATTTTGTTGTCTTGAGATTTGCAAGCCAGTTTTTCCAGTCATGTGAGTTCAGAGATTGATTAACTTTTTCTGACCTGCATCCTGCAGTATTTCTCAAGAATTAGCTCAGGTGGAGAGGATTTAAAAATGTCATCGTCTTTTTTCACTAATGCTGACGTGTTGAACAGAAATATGTTTTGATTTTAATTGTATTGTATTGTGGATCTCACCGATACTGTATGCGTATCTATAAAACTACCTTACTTTTTACTTAAATATAAAATTAAAATTAAATTAAATTTTATATATATAATTTCAATATTAATTTTAATTGTAATTTAATTTATTTAAATTTAATTATTCATTTTTTATTTAATTATTATGTTTTTATGTAATTGTTTAATTTGAATTTGAATTTTAATATATTTATTTATTTATTTTATTTGACATTTTAATTTTAATTTAATTTTAATTAAATATTTATCTTATTTATTTTATGTTTTTTGTTTTTTGACATGTTAGACAACTTTATTTTTATATTTATTTTATATTTTATAATTAATTGTAATATTAATTTTAATTGTATTGTAATTGAATTGAATTGAATTTTAATTTAATTTTAATACAATTATTAAAGTTATATTTATTTAATTTAATAGAATTTTTATTTATTTTATTTTACATGTTTTTTTATATGTTAGACAATTTTATTTTTATTTTTATTTTAGATTTATTTTATATATAATTTTAATAATAATTTTAATTGTAATTTAATTAAATTATTTATTTTTTATTTAATTATTAGGTTTTTATTTAATTGTTTAATTGGAATTTTATATTTTATTTATTTATTTTATTTGACATTTTAATTTTAATTAAATGATTTAAATTTAATTGAATATTTATCTTATTTATTTTATTTTATTTTACGTTTATTGTTTTTTTGACATGTTAGACAATTTTATTTTTATATTTATTTTATATTTTATATTTAATTGTAATATAAATTTTAATTGTATTGTAATTAAATTGAATAGAATTTTAATTTAATCTTAATACAATTATTACATTTATATTTAATTTTAATTGAATTTTTATTTTATTTATTTTATTTTACGTTTTTTGTTTTTTGATATGTTGGGCAATTTTTTGTAATTGTATTGTAATTTAATTGTAATTTAATTATTATATTTTTATTTATTCATTAAAATTTAATTTAATTATTAAATTTTTTTTTTTTTGACATGTTTTAATTTTTATTACATTTTAATTGAATATTGATTTTATATTTTATTTTATTTTACATGTTTTTTTGGTTGTTTTTTTTTATGTTGACACACCAAACAAGCTAGCCTGACCTATGCTGACAATCTGACACCAACGGCCGACCGCCGACTTGGTGTGTCCGATTACTTTTAAACTGACCCAGCTCCTCATTCCACACCTTCATAACAAATCTTAAACTTTCCTCTCCACCAAACGCTCTTTCAGACTTTTCCCCCTGTGTGTCAGCACACCTTACATCTTCACTACCGCTCTTTCTGCATCTTCACAACTCGTCATGTGTCGTCAACGCATGTATGTTGATTAGTCATTATGGCAGAAGAGCCATGAATTGTTAAGGAGAGCAGAAGTGCCACTCGGGACGTGAGGTTTAATCAGGTAATGACCAGGTACGTCAGACTGTTTCACCCACATAATGGCTTGTTTGTGTTGTTAATGTTGTGAGCTCGCTTGAGCAGTTAATCGGTGTTATAGCAGATGCTGATGTTCTTCAGCGAACCCCAGCCAATTAAATTTTATTTTTTTGTACATTTGCAAGGATGACTCACTGCTCTCTCTTTCTCTCTCATGGCCTTCTGGTTCCCACTGGACCAGCTTTTCCTACTATTGAAAGCAAGGCCAATTTATCTCCCATCCCCAGAGTTACTTCCTTCAAAATCACTTCTGTATTTTTACAATTCAGAAATGTAAAACGGCAGCCATACAGTTACGTAAAGAGCGGGATGTTTTTTTTTTTGCATGCGTGTTCGACCCATAACTATTTGACAAGAATGGTCTATTTTTTTATGTATTATGCAGTTGAGAACAGGCCTGGCAAAGAGAGAAGAAATGAAGAGAAGAAAGGAGGTCTCAGGAGGAGGGTTTGGGTTTCTGTCCGTCTTTGGTACGTTTGCAGGGTTATCAGCACTGAGAAATGAGCTGCAGAACATGAGATGGAAAAAATAACGTCTTCAATGTCCTCACTGGACTTCATTGTCTTTCTATTGGCTACAGTTTGTCAGCCGCTGGGATTCATAATTAGGTTTTGTGTCATTGTTAGTTAGCATTGATTTCAGAGTTTTTATACTAGATAGCCTAATATTGAAATTGTGCAGATTTATTTTGTGTGCCGTTAGTGCAATTTTACATTCACAGCTGTTAGGGAATACAATATATAATCATTTTGTTTTGATATAGGGCGAAACTGTGGCTCAGTGGTTAGCACTGTCGCCTCACAGCAAGAAGGTCGCTGGCTCAGTTTGCATTTCTGTGTGGAGTTTGCATGTTCTCCCCGTGTTCGCGTGGGTTTCCTCTGGGTGCTCCGGTTTCCCCCACAGTCCAAAGACATGCTGTATAGGTGACTTGAATAAACTAATTTGGTCGAAGTGTATGTGAATGAGTGTGTGTGTGGATGTTTCCCAGTACTGGTTGACGCTGGAAGGTCATCCGCTGTGTAAAACACAAGCTGAATAAGTTGGCGGTTCATTCCACTGTGGCGACCCCTGATGAATAAAGAGACTAAGCTGAAGGAAAATTAATGAATTAATTAATGTTTTGATATATGTGACTTAAGGCCCGTTCACACCCAGCAAGATTAGATTACAATTAAAATTACAAAAAGGACACCATTCTAAAATATTTCTGAATGTAACCTCATTAATTGAATGTAAAAATATTTAGACCAAAGCTATGTACTGGAAGAAAAAAAAATCCTTGCAAAATTTAAAGCTACTGACTGAATAATTCTTCTTCTTCTTCTTCTTCTTCTTCTTCTTCTTCTTCTCCTCCTCCTCTCTCTTCCTCCTCCCTCTTCTTCTTCTTCTTCCTCTTCCTCTTCCTCCCTCTTCCTCCTCCTCCCTCTTCTTCTTCTTCCTCTTCCTCTTCCTCTTCTTCTTCTTCCTCTTCCTCTTCTTCTTCTTCTTCTTCTTCCTCCTCCTCCTTGCACACGCCCCAGAAGTAACGAAAATTTACGTTTGTTATAGGTTTTGGAAGTGGACGTGGCAAAATGACTCGATAGTGCCACCTATGCACATTTGACGGACTGGCCCCTGAGCTACATTTCACGCACACATACGAAAATTGGCACACACATCAAACATGCCAAAACCTACAAAAAAGTCTTTTGGAGCTAAATCTCAAACCCAACAGGAAGTCGGATATTTTTAACTTCCTCTGCCAAAAAAGTGCAGGTTTTGCCATTTTCAGGCGTCGTATTTTAACGAACTCCTCCTAGGAATTTCATCAGATCAACACCAAAATTGGGTATTGTCATCTAAAGGCCTTGGCGATGTTAAATTGCGAAGATCTAGAGTTTTCGTCGAAGGGCGTGACCGTGGTGGCCTCACAAACTTTGATGCTTCGCCACGAAACAGGAAGTTGTTATAACTCAGGCATACATTGTCTGATGTGCTTCAAAATCCATATGTTTGATAACAGACCTGACCTGAACACATTTACATGCCAATGTCCAGGTACAGTCATAGCGCCACCTGCTGGCAACAGGAAGTGACAAGTTTTACACTGCAACAAACTCCTCCTACAAATTTTATCACATCAAATCCATGTTCCATTAGTTTAGTCCAAAGGCCTTTGTGATGTTAAATTGTGAAGATCTAGAGTTTTTGCCGAAGGGTGTGTCCGTGGCGGACTGAGAAAGTGCAATGCTTCGCCATGGAGGAAGAAGTACTTATAACTCAGCCAAACAATATCTGATCTGCCTGAAAATGCACAGGTTCCATGAGATTCCTCTCCTGAAGACATCTACATGCCAATATTGAGTCACAGTCATAGCGCCACCTGCTGACAGAAGGAAGTTTGGCATAAATCTGTGATTTTTCTCAGGTATTTTAATATATATCGGCTTAAATTATTATTGTCCACTGTTCTCTGTCATACTAAGGCCACCGGGCGGCGGTGAGCCCGGGTGCGAGGTCCCTTTCATCGCTGCTTGCAGCTTTAATTTGTGTTGTTTTTGTTAGCGATCACTAAATTTACTGTTTGATAAGAGGGATTACACGTTACAAGCTGGATTCACTGGACAAATGTGCTAATAATCTGCTTTTCACAAGCGGATAATGCCAAGTGAAAAGCATAATCTTACATCAGAGATCTGAATGGTTTGGGCGCATATGGTGCACTTTCTGGAACTTTCTTAAGGATGCTCCATGACTTTGTCTTTTTAATCTTGGCTCATAATCTTCTTTTATTTCTGTTTTTGCTCTTAAGAATGCGTATGCAACTTCTGTGCACGTTGTTATGAGATATCAGTAGCACAGTTGTTATATTATTATTATTTTTTATCGTTTATCAGTGTGGGCGCAAGTTTATTTATTGTTATATTTTTTATTTATCGTGCTTGGTGTGAACAGGCTTTTATACATTTTTTAAAATAAGTTTAGAGTCATCAAGTTATGTTTTAAGTTTTTGTTTAGTTTTTTTTTTTAGTACAATAACCAGGGTTCATACGGTCATGGAAAGCCTGGAAAAATTTGGGAAAAACAGAAAAGCCCACAAAGTTTTGGAAAAGTCATGGAAAACAGATATCTATATTCTTGAATATAGGTTAGTTGTCTTTACTTCGTTTCTGTCCTTTGCCAATTACACACATACTCTTATTAGTGCGGTGTAAGCATCATCTAAATCAATTTTAGATAGATATAAATATAAGCTGAAACTAAATAGATTGTTGCTTGTTTTACGATATGCTGTAATAAATTTGAACATGCATTGTTTTTCTTTTATCACGTATATGTAGACATTGCATGAAATATTAGGTCATGAAAATTTACTTAAAAGTCTTGGAAAAGTCATGGAATTTTAGTAGTTAAAATGTGTATGAACCCTGAATAACAAGTAAAACCTGAAAGTCTTTGGCTGTTTGTATTTTGGCCGTTCATTTACACGACAGCAACATTTTGGATGTCTGAAAACCAGTCTGAACGTATAGAACTGGTTTTAAAGTGCATGTTTTTGAAAATGCAACTATTGTTGTCTCCATGCAAACTAGAAAAACGAGTTTTTGTGAAAACAGTGATGTTTTACATGTACAGTCAGCATGCTCACGGGTGTGGTTGTGGGTGTGCAGACGTGTAGTGTTTCTTTATCAAGTGACCAATGAATGAATGCCATTTTGTAAACATTGTCAAATGTGTGTGAGACATTTCAGAATTTTGTCATTGGCATGTAAATGTACACTTAGACAGACATGTGGTTCTTGTGCCCAAATCACAACCATGCTTTTGGGACTGATTAGCTTGTTAATGTAAAGTGTGCTAAATGTAAGCTTGCTCCTGGGAAAAGCACTTCATGTTACCCAGTAATCACAGGAAATCTTTATTGACTGATTCTACACACTGCATCTCTAAATAACTATGAGGAGCATCAGAAACACTTTGTCTGAAACCAAAAATCCATTATTGTGTAAAATGGAGCTAGTTTCGGTGATGGGAAATGAAGGCCCGATTTTTCTGGATGCTCTAATTATTCTACGCATTTTATATGAAATAACAGTCCTTCGTTTACCCTTTTCACAAATGGCTTGTCCATCAAGCCACTTGACCTCTGAGTCTTCACGCTGATAAGGGCAAAATTTGCATTGGGCAAATCTGCTCTCACATCTGGCCCCTTCAGGTTTGCTATGAGAAATGGCCTAGCGTCGAAATGTCTCATTCCTATTGGTTCAAACCTCAAAACTGATCTTTATAGCCACTCTTAGGGTGCTTTCACACCTGTAGATTGATTGTTTTGTTCTGAAATGGGCATTAAAATTGTTACAATGTTGCTTTTTTTTCTTGGTGTGGTTCGCTTTCATACGCGTTTCAACGTTTCTAAACAGACCAAATTAGTTAAAACAAGTCACATGCGTGTAAACTCTCCTCACATTGGTCAGAGTTTGGTTTATTCTCCGGGATTCTGCTCAGCTGTCATGTGTCGTTATTTTAACGTATGATGATGAGAAATGAGACATTATAAGTGAAAAGGTGCACTTCAATTTTGAATGGTGACACCCACAGACATAGTCATCACCAAATATAAATCAGAGATAAGACTTTCTCGTACATAGCCTCATTTCAATTGTCGAGGGTTGTAAAAAATACATATTGATTCTATATCAGAAGTTACGTTGATGTTATATATATTTTTTAATAGTTCAGTTAGACAGCATGCTTTTCACTTTCGTATTCGTCAGGACATCCATCCTACTCATGATTCTCTCTTCTTATAGCCATATATACTAGGGTTGCACGCTACTGGAATTCGGTACCAATCGATACTGAAATTTTAAAAAACGTCCATTTTCCACTGACATTTTACCGCTAATGAGCACGTTCTTAAACAGCGCTGATTTGCTGTTGTGTTCACATGCTCAACAGAAATGACTGTGATTGGCTGTGAAGGTCATCAGTTCACCGAACTCACAGCTGAATTCCAGTATCGTGACAACCCTAATATATATGCCTATTACATAACCATAATACATTTTGATATAGCCTTGTTTGTTAGTTCGTTGGATCGCATTGCTTTCTCACTACAACCGAACTGCTTCAGAGTTCGTTTCAACTGAGCCGAGACCACCTCATTCAGATGATCTCGGACCGATTGTTTTGGCATGCATTCGATCGCGGTGTACACATATGAGCAATTCCAGCATTATGGATGTGACATTTGCACAAAGTATATGTTAACATTATATTGAAACATTTGTTTATATTTTCCAAAACATAAAATATAAGGGAATATGAGTTAAGGGATCAGAAAAATATTTATATTTATATATATTTATATTTTAAATGGGGAAAATAAACATGCGTCATGGATGTGACCAAAACGTATGCAAGTTTGCAGTACACAACACACTTTGTAGAAATTCTGTGATTTAAACTGCACAACCCAAAAGAAATAAAGCTAATCAAAAGGATAAGAGTTGGCTAACTCTGGCTAAGCAAAAATAATTGATTTTATTTGACGTTTTTGCATTTTTCAGGTTATGGTTTTGACATCTGTCCGTTATGGATGTGACAGATGTGAAATTGGCACTTGTGTGACTTTGGTAAATCAAACATAATTGTTTGAAAACATTGACAGTTACATTTTTGAGTAATTTTCCAGTAATGTAAAGTACAAGCCTACACAAAAAACTTAGAAAGGGTTTCGCTATTTTGGTGAAAACTTTATTTTATTCATGACAAGGTTGACATTTGCATGGAATTGCTTATGCTCAAACGAACCGAGCTTAGGGGGCAAATGTGCCAGGTTCCAAAACA
>CAIGQV010019088.1:4027299-4031393 GCA_903798115.1 Danio jaintianensis
GACAGCAGGTTTTATTTCGTCGCTCTCATTTAGAGCCCAACGCAATGGCAGTCTGTTCTGTTCGTTGTCTGGTTCTTCCAAAAGGTCACCAACTTGCATCATCAGATTCAGCATGGCTCCCAACTTCATATTGAATGCAGCATAGACATGAAAATTTGAGGAATTTGAGTGTTTGTTTGTTTCTTTTCCATTTACAGTAGGTCAAC
Source organism: Danio jaintianensis (assembly GCA_903798115.1). Lineage (NCBI taxonomy): Eukaryota > Metazoa > Chordata > Actinopteri > Cypriniformes > Danionidae > Danio > Danio jaintianensis. Next base: position 4,027,506 of record CAIGQV010019088.1, read on the forward strand.
TCTGTCAGTCAGCGGTCAACTTCAGGCCTGTTGGGCTAATTTATACACTGTAAAAATAAATGACAAAAAGCCATCACAACAAAAGCTTACTTTACCTTTACGTCAACCTATTTTAATAGGGTTTCAACAATCAAACGATTTAAGTTTCAGCAATTCTTCTTATACAATGTACAACTTAAGATTTTTTGTCAGTTTGGCTGATGTAAGCTGAGATGACTAGAAAAGATCAATTGATTCAACTAAAAACGATTTTTAGAACTGAAACTCAACTAAAAAAGACTTTTAACATGTTGACTGTAGATCACATTTTCTTTTTGTGATCAATTGCTGAAACTTTTATATTATCATGATATTGACCTAAGCTGCAAAAAAGATGACTTTAACAGGTAAAATAACCAACAAATACTTGGTGTATTACTTTACACTATAAAAAAATGACTTTACTTAAAATAAGTGAGTAAACATGTTGCTTTTAAAATGATTAGTTGACGTTATTTAAATAAGTGAGTAAACCTGTTGCCTTTAAATTTGTAAGTAAATGAACTGTGTGTAAATGAAGTAAAGTTAAATCAACTTAACAGTTTCGAGTTACAGTGGGTGTACTCACTATTTTAAGTAGTCTACTTGTCGCTTTTAAAGCAACTGGTTTACTCACTTTTTTAAAGTAAATAATCACCTTTTACAGTGTATTGTATATACATGTTCAGAGTAAATAAATGTTTTTAAACAAATTGTATTGCAAAACAATAAAAACACTTTACAATAAATTCTCTATTAGTAAGCGGAAGCTAATTCATTAAAATCAACAGTGAAAATTAGACATTGTATGGTTATGATAAAGTTAATCAGTAAACAAATACTACTAATAACTTTTATTAGTTATTAACTTCATTTAATAAAATGATTATAACTTTTGATTTCAATACGTTGTTAGGAATTAAGAAATTAACATCCCCTAAGATTAATAACAAATTTTGTAATTGTCATTGCATTGACTTTAGTTAAGTAAACTGTTGGTAAATGGAACCTTACTGTACAGAGTTAGGGCATATAAAAAAGGGCATATAAATTACATAATTTTCAATGTCATAGGCCAGATTGACGTGAAAATTTTAGTGTTTGAAAATAAATTGCCTAAACTATTCAGCGTTCTTGCTGCCTATTTTCTTTTTATTTGAAACAACTTGTCAAGTCATCTCAACTAACACATCTTAATCAGTCAAACTGATTCAAAATATTAAGTAAAACTTTGTATAACTAAAACAAAAATACTTGAAACCTAATTAACTTCTAAAATAAGTTTAAGTAACATAAAAGCATTGGTTGTCATGAATTTTTGACATTCATTCATTCATTCATTCATTTTCTTTTCGGCTTAGTCCCTTTATTAATCTGGGGTCGCCACAGCAGAATGAAGCACCAACTTATCCAGCATATGTTTTACGCAGCGGATGCCCTTCCAGCTGCAACCCATCACTGGGAAACACCCATTCACACACATACACTACGGACAATGTAGCTTACCCAATTCACCTATAGCGCATGTCTTTGGACTTGTGGGGGAAACCAGAGCACCCGGAGGAAACCCACGCCAACACGGGGAGAACATGAAAACTCCACACAGAAATGTCAACAGACCCAGCCGAGGCTCGAACCAGCGACCTTCTTGCTGTGAGGCGACAGCGCTACCCACTGCGCCACCGTGCTGCCATTTTTTGACATACATATATTTTTAAAATATATTAAGTCTTCAAGCATTTGTTGCTCTGACAAACAACCACTGTCAGTACAATCTGAATATTCTTAAAGGGCACTCTAAAAGTTTAAATATTAAATAATTATTCACTGTATTTCAAAGTGACCACAATATAAATATTGTGCATGTTCATTGGCATCGTTTTATCGACTCTGCATGCAGAATCAGTCGGTGCACAAAATAAAAGTGAAAGGGGTTTTCAGAATATTGCGTAAGTCCTGCTTTGTTCACGTTTTGCATGAGTGAGGGATCTTATGAACTATGAAAGTTGCTGTTGTATTAATATACAGTTAATTCTTTACAGTTCAGTCGCTTGTAATATGTGCTTATTCCATTTCCATCAGCTTGTTCTGAAGACTTCAATGCATAGATGTACCAACTCTGCTAAAATGACACTTCTGAGCAAAAACAAATAGTATTTTTTGATTAATTACTGAATCTTTTATATGGCATTATCATGATTGACCTAAGCTGCAAAAAAGACTACTTTAACAGGTAAAATAACCAGCAAATACTTGGTGTATTGCTTTACACTGTAAAAAATTATTTTAAATTAAGTTTAATGTCTTACTGTTGTGCTATGTTCAATAGCTGAATGCAAAAAACAATTATTTCTGATTCACAATCAAATGACTCTTTTGAGCTGAATCTTTATAAATCAGTCACAAAGACGCAAGGGTTAGGTGTCTGAATTAGACCTTCTCTTAGACATTTATCTTGTCCATACAGAAGAACGAGAGCAGGGGAAAGAAAACTGTGATCGTTGACATGTCTTTTCACCGGGTGTTTTGACAGGTGTGTGTAAAGCAGACTTTTCTTTCTTCCTGTCCTCAAGTGACTCTTTTCTATCTGATCTCTGTGGTTTTTAGACCACTTTATCAGCTGGTGAGAATGATCCAAGCGTGCCTTTTCCTGGCAGCCTTTGGGTAAAGGTCAGCAAACCAAGTACTTGATAGTATCTTTCAGTTCTGTTGTGTTCTCTGTGCTTTATCTGTCACAGCCTAATGCTTGATACAGGCATGCTCGGTGGTTCACTACCTTTCAAAAGTTTGGGGTTGGTAAGGTTTCGTGTGGTTGAAAGTATCCCTTGTTCTCACCAAGGCTGAAATGAGTTGAGTAAAACAAAATATTACTATTATTTTATCAAAATTAACTGTTTTAATATATTTTCAAATGCATTCCTGTGATGCGAAAGCCAAATCTTTAGTAGCTATTATTCTAGTCCCTGTGTAATTAAAATCATATATCTTTCAGATGCAAGTATCTGTATGTTGGTCTTAAGGTGCTCCAAAACACATAAATCCAAAGCTTGCAGTTTGTCACTTCCTCCTAAATGGATCAACATTTTCTTTTGACATCACCTCTTACTTCAGTTTCATCAAATCTTCTGACCAATCACATTCTCTGTAGTATCTAACATGCCCCGCCCATTTCAAGACGCTTCTTAATTGCTTTCTTTTGTCTTTGGCTTGAACCAGAAGCAGTGGCCATTTTTTTTCTTCATTTTGTGACGCAGTTCCTAGAGAAATGATTATAAAATGATAAAACAATGGGTGTGGCTTGTTTTTTTCTACTGCGAGCTGATTGGATGTAGTAAAGTAGGCATTTCATTCAGAAAGATTGAGAAACAGGAGAGTTTGAGTTCAGCTTTGAGTTCAGCTATTCAGTTATTGCAACCTAACAATTCAATTCAATTCAATTCATCTTTATTTCTATAGCGCTTTTACAATGTAGATTGTGTCAAAGCAGCTTCACATAGAAGATTATAGTGAATTGGAATGGTGTCCGTTCAGTTTTTAGAGTTTAAGGTCAGTTTAGTTCAGTGTGGTTTAATTTTCACTGCTGAGAGTCCAAACACTGAAGAGCAAATCCATCGATGCGCAGCTCTACAGGTCCCGAACCATGCAAGCCAGTGGCGACATCTCCTATGGCCAAACTTCTTGTGCAGAGCTGCAGTCTAGGCGCCGGAGGCTGGTGAATGCTGGACGTCAGTGAAGACTCGTCTTTCACTGGGGTCTCACAGGAATCAGTCTCATGCTCTCCACTCCTCCATGACCACAACAGCAGCTCCTCAGGATACGGCCCGGTCTGGGATTATGAAAACCTTGGGATCATCTCTTCACAGGTCTTGG
>CAIGQV010019088.1:4031793-4043007 GCA_903798115.1 Danio jaintianensis
AAATTAGATCTAATGTATGCTTTAAGCGATGGGTTGGACCAACAACGCTTTGCTTTATCCCAAGTGATTGTAGTAAATCTGTAAACGCGAGCCCTAATGTATCGTTAGCGTCATCTATGTGGATGTTAAAGTCTCCTACTATTAGTATTTTATCAGTTTTAACTAGTAAGTCAGAAATAAAATCAGAAAACTCTTTTAGAAAATTGACATAGGGTCCCGGGGGTCTATATATGGTGATTAAAGTGAGAGATAATATAGGTTTTTTCATAATATCCGGAAGCATAACATTAACTGCCAATACTTCAAAAGAGTTAAACATAAGTCCGTTTCTCTGATTAACATTAAGAATATCACTAAAGATTGATGGAACTCCACCACCACGACCAGTCTGACGAGCCTCATGCTTATATAAGAATCCTAAAGGAGTTGCTTCATTTAAACTAATATAGTCATTTTGTTTCAGCCAGGTTTCAGTGAGACAGAGTGCATTAAGATTGTTGTCTGTTATTATTTTATTTATGATAAGTGCTTTAGGTGCTAGTGACCTGATGTTTAGGAGACCAAGCTTTAAAAAATTAGTATTTCCACTTTTTTGCAGTTTTTCTGGTTTGATTCTGAATAGATTTGTTCTAGAGCACACAGTAGGTTTATTTCCTGATCTACTAATACGAGGAACAGACACAGTCTCTATGGGGTTAGCCAGATATGCATTACTGTGATTTGAGCGGGACGAGCAAGAGTCTATATTGCTAAAATGTGAATTTTCACTTACTAGTCAGATAGAACGAAGCATCCTGGAGATGTTGTCCGACAGGAGTTCAGCTCGGGTGTAGCCCATCAGCACGGAAAAACCTAGGCCGCTCCCAGAAAAGATTCCAGTTATTGGCAAAGAGCAATTTCTGTTCTTTACACCATGTTAATAGCCATTCATTCAGAGCAAAAAGTCTACTGAACTTATCATTTCCTCTGCGGTAGGTAGAAAGCGGTCCATAAACGATGATCTGCGTGGCGGGCGAGGTGCGTCGAACCGTCTCGAACAGGCTCCTGAAGTCCCTCTTCAAGATCTCCGTCTGCCGCAGCCCGGTGTCGTTCGTCCCCACGTGGAGGACGACAGCTCCGATGCTCTCGCCAGCGCTCAGGATAGCGGGAACCTTAGCAGAAACATCCTTAACACGAGCACCGGGAAAGCAGTGAGTGCGTACATTGTTACCTTTAGTGGAAGCAGCGCGGACGTGGCGAACGATGGAGTCACCGATGATTGCCACATCGCGACCCGTCTCGCGGAGGAGGGCGAACCGGTTCTCCGTGGGGATCTCGAACACAGGAGGAGGAGACGTTCTGCCCCGAGGCCTGGTATGCACCTTCCGCGGCTGCACCCAGGGGCCACGGTAGCCGGGTGCCGGAGTGAACGACCCCTGGACGAGCCGCGACCTCGGTGCGCTGGGCCTGGACAGAGAAACACATGGGGTTGAGGTGGACGGAGTGTTGACATTGTATCGCACACTTACCTCAGATGAGCGAGCCGCAGCCCGCTATACATCGAGCAGGGCCCGTTGTTCCCGGAGCTGTGCTCGCTTCATCTTCAGATCGCGAATCTGCGAATCCACAGCTACCAGCTCCAACTCCAACGCCTCCATCGATGCTTCTCCTGCACTCAAGGATCGACACACAAACGACATTGTACAGGGTAAAGAGCAAAGACAGTAAGTGAAAGAAGTCAGTAGCTTTAGCTGACCAGCGGTGCTAGTAGGCTAAAGCTACAAGCGGATGCTCGAGAGACAGAACGTTTTAAAGTAGATTTGTTTGTTTAAATGTATTAAGGGTTTGTTCACCCTAAGTAGGAGAGACAAATACTAGCGAATAGGGAAGTATTTTATGATAAAAATGTCAATTGCGAATCTACGCGACGAAGCTCCAAACACACACAGCGAGGCAAGCTCCAAACCAAAACAGACGCCTCCTCCTCACCATTTCTGTTTGTTGTCATAGTGCTGACAGTTGGAGGGGCGTGGTTAGGTATGTTAGCCACACCCAATACCTCAGACAGACGTAATCTGAGAATTTAACTGAAAACAGACAGGAATTGCATTTTCAGATTTTAATGAAAGATTACAAGGGCAAAGTGTTTTTCTTTTCTTAATGATATGCACAGATGAATTATTCACCACAAAACTAGCAATGTGAGCTAACAAAATCAATATGTTAGTTTTGATTTCATGTGTACTTTAATATGGACTTTGTTCCAAAGTGCTTGGCAACCCTGCTCTTTATTTTGGCAGTGCTGCGTGAGATCACACCAGCACTTCCCGTTCTTCCTTTTGATAGTGACGGGTGACGTTCGGGGTCAGAGTGGCTCCATGTTCTCACTAGTTCTGCTTTATCAGTGAGCACAGGTGCGTCCCCGTGGCCCATTTCATCACAATGCTGAAAGCCTGTTCTCCATCTATCTCTCGGCCCTGTCATCTCATGCCATCCATCTCTCCTTTTCAACCAGCCCCTCATTTTCATCTCAATGGCTTCAGTATGACTACACTATTTATCATTTCTAGACATGCCCTTGACAACTAAATATCGGTGCCGACCATCACAGAGAGACACATTTGAGCTCACTGGTATTGTTAAGCTTGTTTTTTTTCCCTTTTTCTTTTAATAACAAGTAAAATCCCCCCCCCCACACACTTCTTTGATATGACGTGTCACGATATCAAGGCCGATTGAGAGCATCTGAACACAGAGACTTCAGTGTCCTATTGAAAAGAGCTGCAACCGGATCCGCCGCTGATAAATTCTGCTTCTATTCCGCCTGGTTGCCCATTCATCCCTGTTGTGTTATGAGCACAATGGCCTTATGTTACCGTATATCTGTCCTATTAAAAAGATGCCTGCTCAGCCTTAGAGGAATCCATTATTCCTGAGATGTCTGTCACACCGCTGTACATGTCTGGCAGACAAACTCTGGCATTAATGCAGAATTAATTCATTAGAGAAGCGCACCAGCCAGCAGAAGCACAATTATGACTTGCGCTCTTTATCAGACTGAATAAGGTTGTAAAAGGTGACTTTTTTTTGTTTGATGACCTAACACAAGAGAAAAAAGCAGCCCTGTGTAAAGCAACAGTGAAAGGAAAATGAAGTATTAGTTTATTCACTACTATGAATGAAAAATCTTGACCTTTATGACATCTACACTACTTTTTATATGTTAATATATACAGTATGTGTGTGTGTGTGCGTGTGTAAACAGTAGTAGCTTTTTTTTCAACCTTGATAATTATTTTTTATGTGTTTTATGAGCAGCATAGGGATTGTATTACACTAAAGACTGTAGTAGTGATGCTGAAAATTCAGCTTTTCCATCGAAGAAATATATATTTTTAAATATATATATATTAAAATAGAAAACAATATTAATTTTTGTTTTTTAATAATTACAGTTTTAGACACGTGGACACATTTCACTTAGATGAATTTGTCTTAATCAAGGTAAAACAATTTGTTACTTTTAAAAAAATTAGCAGACCAGTTGTAACTGTTAAGTTGAATTATGTACATAGTTCATTTACATAATAGTTTCTATAGGGGGGTTTGTATACATGTTTACTCACATTTTTTTAAGTGAAGTCAACTTATGGCTTTAAAAGCAACACGTTTACTCCCTTTTTTAAGTCACCACTTGAAAATTCTCAGTTTCTCTGGATAAATTATTTCTCTTTAAATATTTACATTATACTCAAACTAATATATTTAGAAAAACTGAAAAAAATGCAATAATCAAAAATCAATAATACCCCCAAGGTATAATAAGATCAAGTGTTAATGCGGAAAGATACATCTTTAACTTTTTTGTAACACTTTACAATAGAGGACACATAGATTCATTCATTCAGCTTAGTTTCTGATTATCAGAGGTCGCCAGAGTGGAATGAACCGCCAACTATTCCACCATATGTTTTATGCAGCCGATACCCTTCCAGCCGCAACCCAGTACAAACAGTATACACTACGGCCAGTTTAGTTCATCTAATTCACCTATAGCGCATGTCTTTGGACTGTGGAGGAAATCGGAGCACCCGGAGGAAACCCACACGAACACAGGGAGAACATGCAAACTCCATACAGAAATGCCAACTGACCCAGCCAGGACTCAAACCAGCGACCTTCTTGCTGTGAGGCGACAGTACTAACCACTGAGCCACCGTGTCGCCCCCTGGACACATAGATCATGTTAGTTAATGTGTTTGCTAAGAACACTCTTGTTCAGCATTTATTAATCATAGTTCAGCATTTACTTATGCATTATTAAAATCCACAGATGTGCTCGTTAACATTAGTTAATGCACTGTGAGTTAACATGAACAGTGAACAGCTTTATTTTCATTTATCTACGTTAACAAAGATGAATAAATACTGTAATAAATGCGTTGTTCGTTGTTTGTTCATGTTAGTAAATACATGAACTATTTTGTAAATTTTTATTTAAGTGATTGAATACTCAGCTGCTCATATTCAAATATATCCCCCTCTGCACTGCTTAGCTGTGAATACAGTACTCATTTACCATTTTTGAATCCATTTAGTCGACCTCTGATAGGAGCACTTTTAGCTTAGCTTAGCATAAAGAATTAAATTGGATTAGACCGTTAGCATCTCCACAAAAAGGATCTCCACATCTCCAAAAACGGGTTTTAATAATTTTCCGATTTAAAACTTGACACTTCTATAGTTATACTGTGTATTAAAACCGAAAGTAAAAGAAAAAACCTTTTATCTAGGTTGTTTAGGTATGTGCAGTTTTATTAGCCCTCCTGAATTATTAGCCCTTTTCCCCCCAATTTCTGTTTTAACCAGAAAGAAGATTTTTTGTTTTTCAACAAATTTCTAAACATAATAGTTTTAATAACTAATTTCTAAAATTAAAAAAAGTTTTTAATAAAATTAATAAAAGTTTTAATAACTAATTTCTAAAATAGCTGATTTATTTTATCTTTGCCATGATGACAGTACATAATATTTTACTAGATATTTTTCGAGATACTAGTATGCAGCTTAGTGCCATTTGAAGACTAATAGGTTAACTAGGCAAGTTAGAGTAATTAGGCAAATCATTGTATAACAAAGGTTTGTTCTGTAGACAATCTAAAAAAAGATTCTTTAAAGGGGCTAATAACATTGACCTTAATAAAAAAAAAATTTTTTAACGCTTTTATTCTAGCCAAAATATAACAAATAAGACTTTCTTCAGAAGAAAAAAAAATTATAGGAAGTGCTGTGAAAAATTCCTTGCTCTGTTAAACATTATTTGGGAAAAATTTGAAAAAGAAATCAAAAATAACAGGATGGCTAATCATTTGTAATTCTGATGTGTAGATAAATATACACACTGCTGCATAGTGTAGAGTGTGAAACAGGCTTAGGACTCATATGTATCTGTTTGCGAGACAGCAGTCAGAGATCTGTATGTTATGTGTGTCTGGATTGTACGACTCCACAAACCAGATGTGAGCCTGTATTACAGCACGTCTTGTACTTGCGGCCAAAAGGAAGCCGTTGGCTGGAGCTCTGGGTGTAATTTACTGACTGCTTTCATATGAGAGATCGCTCTCTCACACAATCCAACCTTGGGGAAATATCAGCGCTTTCATTATTCATTTAGCGCAGTCCTCCTCTCTCTCTACATATCTTGAATACATCACTTTTACAATGTTTCCACAAAGAAAAAGAAAATAAAATCTTGTGTGAAGAGAGATGAGTTTGTCTCCATCATGCTCATAAAGGCTGCTTTCAGCACATCATGTGATTAAATGTAGTTTAATGTAAGGGAAGATTTTATTTCCTTGGCAACATCATTTGGTGGTCTTTGTCAATACTTTATCAATGTAATGTAATATAATATAATATAATATAATATAATGGTGATGCGGCTGCACGGGGGCGCAGTGGGTAGCACGTTCGCCTCACAGCAAGAAGGTCACTGGTTCGAGCCTCGGCTGGGTCAGTTGGCGGTTCTGTGTGGAGTTTGCATGTTCTCCATGTGTTTGCGTGGGTTTCCTCCGGGTGCTCTGGTTTCCCCCACAAGTCCAAAGACATGCGGTATAGGTGAAATGGGTAAGCTAAATTGTCCGTAGTGTATGTGTGTGAATGAGTGTGTATGGATGTTTCCCAGTGATGGGTTGCGGCTGGAAGGGCATCTGCTGCGTAAAACATATGCCGGATAAGTTGGCGGTTCATTCCGCTGTGGCGACCCCAGATTAATAAAGGGAATAAGCCGAGAGTATTGACAGGAAAGCTTGGGGAGCAGAGAGAGGGGAAGGATCGGCATAGGACCTCGAGGCGGGAATCGAACTCGGGTCGCCGTGAGCGCTGGAGTGCATGTGTATTAGTTCAACTTTAAATAATAACATTTCATTTTAATAGGCTAATCTAATAATAATTATAATAATTTTGTAAATTCCCAGTTTATTCCCATGGAAAGTTTCCAGCTTTGAAAATGTCCAGAATATTGCAACTAAAAATAAGTCATAAAAATGTACGTTAATTTACATAATCTTGTGAATATAGAAGTGTACATAAATGTTTTTTTTAATCCAGCAAAAATGTATTTTAAATTGTTACAAGAAAAATTTTAAAGACCTTTTTTCTGTAGAGTGGTTGATCCCTCTGGGGAGAGAAGTGTCTTGTTCTATTAGTTTAAGATAAATATATTAAAGTTCTCAGAGTATTTGCTTTCAGGTGTTTTTTTTTGAGAAGTGTCATTTTATAGCATGATTTACAGTAGCAGACCTTAAAAATAATGTCAAATGAAGCTTTTCCGACAGGCGTTTAGCACAGCCCCGCATTCCGCAGCTCTTCTTTTTCCTTTTTAAAGCTTCTTAGTCTTGTTTCGCTTAATTAATTGGTTTTAATTATTAATGTGCAACTGTTCTGTCTGTGTACATGCTGTTACAGCTCAAAGATATCTAGTGTAGTTTTTCCACTTCAGACTTTAGTGAAAATCAATATGTCATGGCATCCTGCACAAGTTTGCAGAGGACGAGAAGGGTGTTTTATTCTTTTTTTTTTATCCTCTTATCTGTTTTTTTCCAGCCTTTATGCTTAAGTGTGTGTGCGTGCGTGCGTGCGTGCGTGTGCGCGTGTGTGTGTACTTGTTTTTATATCCCGACGGAGACTTAAACCTGAATACACACAGACTTATGGGGACATGTGTCATGGTAGGGACCAAAATTGAGGTAAACATGCTCATAAATCACACTGAAGGAAGTATTTTGAAAATGTAAAAGTGCAGATTTGTTCTTGTGAGGATTGGGTTTAGGGGGATATACGGTTTGCATAATAGAACCATCATTATGTCTTTGAGAGTCCCCACTGGGATATAGAAACAAGTCTGTGCGTGTGTCTATATATACACATACAAACACACATATATAAATGTTTATTATTAAAAAATCATTCCTATTTTACATGATGGAGATTTGTAGCGAATACGAATTTAGCTATTATAACTTGACATTATGACTTGTTTGTTCAATTTTGTGCATTTCATAATTAATTTACATTTTTTTTTGTTTCATTTGCTTATTTTATTTTTTGTCAATTGACCTGTTTTTATAACTTGACATTAGGATTTGTTTGCTTAATTTTGTGCATTTCATAATTATTTAATTTACATTTGTTTATTTTTTGTAAATGTACAAATTTTTGTAACTTAACATTGATTTGTTTGTTTAATTTTGTGCATTTAATAATTTATTTATTTAGATTCTTTTGTTTCATTTGTATACAGTGGTCCCTCGTTAATCGCTGGAGTTACATTCTAAAAATAACCCACAATAGGCAAAATTCACGAAGTAGTCAACTTTATTTTTTACAATTATTATTATAGATGTTTTAAGGCTGTAAAACACCTCACTATACATACCTTATACACTTTTCTCAGACAGGCATTAACATTTTCACACTTTTCTCTCTTTTTTAAACACACTCAAAGTTCAAACTTTTGTAGAAAAATAAGCCCTGTAGAATGAAACCAAAGATCAAAACCTGTTGTGAGGCGCAAACATTCATCGCTATCAGCAAAAGGTTCATAAAGCTTTTTGTGCATATAATGTTGGCATCCAGCATAATGTTCTTTTTCTTGCAGTCACTGATCTACAAAGCGAAAGCAGACTCCATCCTTAAGGGGGTCGCACACCGGTTGCACCGCGCACGTGACAGTTGGAAGTAACACACCGGACATGCACATTCGCATGTTATTTAAAATGAAATTATTCAGATGGCGCTCTGTGGTGCAGCAGAAATATGAACGTTGTCCTGAGTCGTAGCTGGGCACCATAGACAGCCGGCGCCGGTGTGCATACCCTGATGTAAACCTATGCTCACAATTCTAAAATCCATGGCGCTGCATCTGGTGTGTGACCCCCATTACGATGGTCTTGCTGTGGACAGTTACAAACCTTTTTGCATCCATTTTGAAACTCACACTGCTAGCGATCAAAGATTTATGGTAATTTGGCAAGCTGAACGCGCTCTGTACTGTACATGAGACATGGAGGAGATTGATTGACAATGGTCTACAGCCAATCAGGACGCAGAACACAATGCACTGTAAAAATGCACAAAATTGCACAAAACTGAAACTGCGAGACCGCGAAAGGTGAATATAGCGAGGGACCACTGTATTTTATTTTTTGTCAATTGACCTATTTTTATAACTTGACATTAGGATTTATTTGCTTGATTTTGTGCGTTTTATTCATTCATTTATTTTCCTTCGGCTTAATCCCTTTATTCATGAGGGGCGCCACAGCGGAATGAACTGCCAACTTATCCAGCATATGTTTTACACAGCGCATGCCCTTCCAGCTGCAACCCAGTACTGGGAAACATCCATACACACTCATTCACACACATACACTACGGCCAGTTTAGTTTAATCAATTCACCTATAGCGCATGTCTTTGGACTGTGGGGGAAACTGGAGCCAACATGGGGAGAACATGCAAACTCCACACAGAAATGCCCACTGACCCAGCCTGGACTCGAACCAGTGACCTTCTTGCTGTGAGGTGACAGTGCTAAGCACTGAGCCACCGTGTCTCCTTCATTGCATTTTATTTAATTTAATATTTTACTTTTTTTATTTTTATTTTTATTTTTTTATTTTTATTTCATATTTTATTTGACTTAATTTCATTTCAGATCACTAGTGGTACTAGTGGTGCTTATCTTATCAATATTAAATCATGAAGTGTTGCTAGGCTGAAGAATGCTATCAAACCATCTTTAATTTAGTGAAAGGAGTTCAACCAGGTTACAGCATCTGGGCTTTTTATTTGGTAACTGTTGACCTTGTTTTGTCTGCCAGTTTGCCTCCGATTGATCTGATAATAGATTTTCCTTCACGGCAGTTAATCTTTTAGACCCAAATCTGGTTTCCAAAAGTATTGGTGTAAAATTCACTCTGTTTAATGAAATTTTAAAACATCGCTTTGCTTTTATGATAACAGAGGTTGCAGAAATTGTACATTTGTCTTAGAGCAATGCTGCGGTAAATATTGTTTGTGCAGAGCTTCCCAAAAAATTAATGAAAGAATTGATTTGCATATTTTAACAGACCTTCATTTGTGTGACCTGATTTGAAGATTTGCATGCAGAGAAATATTAAACATTGTAATATTAAAAAATCTGAAGCTATGTAACATATTTTTATTATTATTATTATTATTATTATTAACATACATGATGTTGTTGGTATTAATAATAATATTGTTATTATTATTATTATTATTATTATTATTATTATTATTATATTTCAAATAAATGCTTGAAACGTTATGACAATTGTCATGTAAAAAATATGAAGCTACGTAATATGATAAATATTGGTAATTATAATAAATATTGGTAATTATAATAAATCATAGCACAAAATCATCTGAATAATGCTGGTACAGTACTATAAAGTGATATAATAATATTTAATATTTCTAAATTTTATTGTCATTATATTAATAATAATAATGATGATGTTAAAACCCATATTAGAATAAAAAAAAAACAAATTATGAAAGATTATAGTCCATAATAATAATAATAATAATAATAATAATAATAATAATAATAACAGAATTATTACATTTGTTTTATAATTTCCTTTTATGTTGTATTTTTATCATTATTGCTTTGACATATTTAATAATGATTATATAGTATATGTAAGATATAGTGTATATTTGTCTCAGAGCAGCACTGCTGTCCGCATTATTTGTGCAGATCTACACCAAAGAATTTATCACAGGCTTAATTTACATATTTTAACAGACCTTCATTTGTGTGACCTGATTTAAAGTTGAAACGAGCTTAAATTTGCATGCAGCACCTTTGCCTTATTTTCCTCTCTCCAGAAAACACCGGAGCTTTTGGTCCTCACGGAGGTGTAAATGTCAACCTTTGTCAAAGCTGTCTTGAGCTTTAGGGCTTTGCTTTCATTGCTTTTTCTTGCACCTTTCTGTCCGCTCGTCTCCATCCCGGGATCAGGCTGATCAGCGGGGCGACACTGCAGGTTCCAGGGGGTTTTGGAGGGCTTTGAAAGGGTCAGGTGGTTCCCTGTGGTCCTAACAGTAATCTAGGTAAAGGCTCATGAGGTTCTGCACTCACCAGCCACTGACAAGCCAATTTATCTCATTTAGTGGACGTCGAGTGCTCGGCCAGCAATCGCTTTGTGTCTCTCATACGTTTTTGCACTTAATACACCTTGAAGTGGCACAGAACATTTTTGAGCAACCTTTATGCTTTTTTGTTGTTGTAACTTTTATTTTTATTTAGTTCAATATACAGTAGGGCTGCACAATATTGGAAAAAAGTGACCTTGCGATATTTTATTTTTCAGTACCTTTTTTTATTTATTTATTTATTTATTTTGTATTATTTTTCTTATTTTATTTTACAACTTTTATAATATCATTTTTTTATGTATTCTCTCATCTGTAAGGGGTTAAATTGTTGGGGAAGGGGTTGTTCTGGGAACAAAAAAAAAAACATTTAAATAAAATGTAAAACTGCTTTTATTCTAGCTGAAATAAAACAAACAAGGCTTTCTCCAGAAGAAAAAATATTATCGGAAATACTGTGATAAACTCATGCTGTTAAACATCATTTGAGAAATATTTTAAAAAGAAAAAAATCACAGGAGGGCTAATAATTTTGACTTCAACTGTA
>CAIGQV010019088.1:4049663-4069928 GCA_903798115.1 Danio jaintianensis
ATATATATATATATATATATATATATATATATATATATATATATATACATAATAAATATACATAATAAATATACCCGACACACACATATTATGTCAAAAGAAACTTTTATCTTGGTTGCGATTAATCTTTTCCCAGCACTAAACATAAACAAGTCAATTTCAAAACAGACAAATGCTTAGGTTTGTGCTATATTGGCTGGAATTTGTTAAAAATAGAGATTTTACAGTTTAGCTTAGTGTCGATATGGTAGATTAGTAATTATAACTGCACTGCAAAAAAAGAAAAAAGTCATACTCTGAGTTTATGTCTTGTTGTATGCAGGAAAAAAATCAACCTTAAACCAGACATTGGAATTGTAGCATACACAAATAAAAATCAGCTAAATATAGCATATTTACCTATCAAACACTAGCCTTTCTGGATAAGACAGCAAAAGCCAGAGTCGTCTGCTTGGTCTCATCGCGATAAGATCTCCGCATCGGATGGATATGCAGCATATTTGCTGGTTGAGGGATTCATAGCGGCTCCCCGATGCTTTGAAATGTCAGAGGAGTAGAGGAAAGGGCCAGGTAGCAGACAGAAGATGACAGGCAGCCAGCGGGTTTACAGCAGGGCCGCTTGCCCTCGTCTTATCTGCTGTTATCAGCCGTCTCTCCCAGCAGAATATCAATGCCTCTCTTTCTGTCAGCTGACTCTGTGTATCATGCAAATGTGACTGATAAAATAAATATGGCGAGTTTTGGGGCAGCCAGAGGTTACATGGCTGCGCTTCTGCTGTGTACAGATGAGCTTTGACTAACCTCTGTTTGTTTTTTACCACTTCAGGTGTTCAGAAAAAAAGCTGTTGAACTAGGAGAGAAGCTGTTGCCGGCTTTTAAGACCCCGACCGGCGTCCCGTGGGCTCTTCTCAACCTAAAGAGGTCAGTGACGCACAAACAAAAACACATTTCCGCATGAACTCCCGAGGCTTTTCTTCAGCCAAGCAGGTCAGATCTCTCCAGCGCATGTCTTATTAACTGCTGTAAGCTGCATATCTGAATCCAGAACCAGCAGCGGTCGGCCGTCACCTGTGTGCTCGCTTCCTCAAGATATGACGAGAATAAACAGTTCAGAGAGATTATTTGGTTGCCGAAGCCATTTTCTGCTGCCGTGATTTTCTGTATGGATGCTGCTTGTTTTGTTGGCTCTCATTGTATTTTTCGCTTCCCTGAATAAACTTTAACATTCCCTTTTCGTTGCACTAAAGGTATTTTTATGGTAGAAAAGGGTTTGTTAGATTGTTAAAATGTTCTTCACACTAAGATAATAAGGAGTGGTTTTGTAAAAGGTTCCTAAGGGGAACCAAAAGCGGTTCTTCTGTGTCATGTTTGCAAAAACACCCTTTTTGAAGCTTTATTCTTAGAATATATGGTGTGTACGTGTGATTTTATATAGTTGATAACTGCAGAAAATCATTTTCATTAAAAGTTAAAAGAACTCAAAACCTTTTTTAAATCTTTAGTCACACTTTATTTTAAGCTACTTTCGCTATGAATTAATCATTAGCTATTAATTTTGCCTCAAGAATGTACTAAATTGCTTCTTATTAATAGTTACTGGTATTAAGACACTTAAGAGTGAGAATTGATACACTGTAAAAAAGAAATCTGTTATTTTACGGGGGGTTTTCCGGATGCTGGGGTGCCAGAAAAAAAACGTAAAATAACGGCTGTTAAATACAGAAATTTACTGTAGAATAATGGACGTTAAATGACAGAAATTTACTGGAAATTTAAGGAAATTTCTGTCATTTAACGTCCGTTATTTTACGGTAAATCTCTGTATTTAACAGCCGTTATTTCTGGCACCCCAGCTGCCGGAAAAAAACCCTTAAAATAACAGATTTCTTTTTTACAGTGTACTTAAACTAAAGTTTTACCAAATCCTTTTTTGTGTGTAGTTGTGTGACCAACAAAAAAACAATGGGCTGTTTTAACTCAAATTGTAATAATGTTAGCAAATTACATTTTGTACTTACTAACAAGGCATTCTAGCATTACATTGCATTCAGCATTAATTGAATATTCCATAAAGTATTTGTCAAAATTGTTTGTTTTTTAATGTTTTTTATTTGAACCTTCAATTTTAGTAATTTTGTCTGCTTTTTCAGTTTTTGTGGATAAAAACAGTGTAGTCCAAGACGTTTTGTGCTTCTGATATATTCATAAATCTGATGTTTTTAGAATAAAAGACAGGTTTGTGTAGTGCAGTTTTGATACATCTGCAGTAGATCTGCATGTGATTATACTTCACCACTTTAAATGTACAGTGTTTGCAAATAAGCATGTGCAATACGGTTTTCTTTTAATAAAAAAATTTAAAATAATGTAATAAATAAATACAATTATGAGGCATTTTATTTTTTAATTACTGCGTTAACGTTTTTTTTAGCACAAACTGTACCGTTTTGAAAATAGACAGTTACTAAGTTTACATGGACACCAGTAGTCTAATTATTTGCCTTAATCTGAATAAGACAATAGTATGATTAGTGTTTACATGAGTTGCTTTTTGAATGTTTCATTCATGTTCCTGTTTTACATGTTATAGTACATAAATTGATTAACGTCATTACGTCACCATTCAACGCTAGTTTCCTCCGGCATTTCACACAAAAACAGTTCATGTTCGTCATGGCACTATATGTGATTTTCTGCATTTTGCAGTTAATTTCTCACACTATGCGTGCAAACAGACAACTGCAGATACAAATTCACAAGCAACAGGCCAACTCAGCCATTTCAGTCACTAACTTTTCATTCATGGCCCAGCGACAAACTCGGAGGTACTTCATAATGTCCATTTCTTCCAGAATTCTCAGCATAGTCATCATTTCCCACTCGCACGAAAAAAGTGCTCTCTTACTTGAAGCCATTCTCATTTGTTTGTCGTCAAACGCCTGACAACTGCTGTGTGCGTGCTTCCTGTCGCAAAATGTAGCAAAAACATGACAGTAATAGTTTGATTAAGATGTTTACATGTCTGTACTGCACTTAAGTAATGTGACTAAAATAGGAATACTTCCCATGTCTTAATGCGATTCCTGTTTAGTTCAGTTATGACTTTAGTCGGATTAAGGTAATTAAAAATCATTGTTTACATGATAGACTCTTAATCAGACTATTATCTTAATCGTATTAAAATCAGAGTATTGGTGTCCATGTACTGTAAACGTACTCTGTTACATAAAATGACATGATATATTCGGTCCCACCGCCCACTCCCATGAAAGGGTCAGAGCTCTCAGACGTCCAGCTCTATGATGGATGTCTCCCCAACCTGAAGCTCTTCAGTCGCAGATGAGCAGGAAATCAGTGCAGAGATCTTGAGAAAGACAAGCTGTCGGAGGAGTTGATTGCAAGTTATCCCTCCACTGACATAATGCCCAATGCTAGTCTTTTCACACTGATGGCCAGGACAATATGTAGTGAATGGCAGAGAAAAGAAGCATATTTCAGTGTTTATCAAAGCTTTTTCTGTTAGCTTGAGTGTCCAGAGTATTCCATTAAAAGGTCATTTAATATAGAGTTGTTGTCATTTTTGACACAGCTCATTATGGATTTAATACTTCATGCGCGTTGCTAGGCCTATATATTTTAGGCCTATTTTTTTATATTTCTACTCAGCCCCCCTAAAACTTTTGCGATTAGCTCATAAACTAGACTACACTTTAAATTTGATATTAAAACGGCAGCAGAATTCGGCTCCTCCCTGTCTTTCGTTTTTCATTTGATCTGCAAACCACGGCTGTGCAGAGCGAGAGAACAAGGTGTGTGTTTATCGATAAATTGTTATAATATCTGCTTATTTGCAGTTCTTTGCTATAGATACACTTGTATCACTTGTCCCCCAATGTCATGGAGGAGCAATCGGGTTTCCCCATCTACTCTTTCCTCGCCGTTAATCCTTGCTCATAATCACAGCTGTTTCCTCCTACGAAAATGTAACTTTTAACGAACATTTCGCTATTTTTATTTCAAAATGAACTACTAATATAAAACACATTACAGTGCATGTGGCGTTAACTACACCATACAGTCTTGCACAAAACGAATTAAACACAGTGACAAAACCACTTAATGTACTCATTTAAACTTTTGCTGCTTGTTCAAACTACTTATTTAAAATGAGTTGAATCAACACAATTCTTACCTTTTTTTATGGGGGGGGGGGGGGACAACTTAATTGCTTTATGTTCAATCCACTTAAAGTTGTAAAAAACAATTGAGTTAGCCTAATCGATTTGTGTTGGGACAACATGAAGGAGGGTAAATACGGTGGCATTTCTGTGTGGAGTTTGCATGTTCTCCCTGTGTTCTCGTGGGTTTTCTCTGGGTGCTCCGGTTGCCCCCACAGTCCAAAGACATGTTCTATAGGTGAATTGAATAAACTAAATTTGCCATAGTGTTTGTGTGTGAATGAGTGTGTATGGGTGTTTCCCAGTACTGGGTTGCAGCTGGAAGGGCATCCGCTGTGTAAAACATGCTGGATAAGTTGGCGGTTCATTCTGCTGTGGCGACCCCTGATGAATAAAGGGACTAAGCCGAAGGAAAATGAATGAATGAATGAATGAACAACATGAAGGAATTGTTTGGAACCCAGCATTTTTCACAGTGTAGTTGAATTAAATTTGATTTCAAACTTAAATCAAATTTCAATCTTGAGAAAGAAACATGTATAAAAGTTTGCATCTAATGCTTATTGGGAACAAGTATATTTTAGAAACGTGTTTATAATTTTTGTGTTTATTTTTTTGCCCTGCTGTAAACGTGTCTTTTGTCAGATAATGTTGGCTATATATGAATTAAATGATTGACTTTGTGATTAATAACATGACATAAATGTGATCCAATTAAGATCTATATCAACAAAATATTTTTTGTAGGTTAAACTCATATATAAATTCATATATGCGTATATCCGTTTCAAAATCAAATACAACTTTTTGTGCTGCATATGGACTTTTGCTCACAAATATCTTGTCTTGTGTCTTTCAAAATGACTGAAGTCAAATAATAAATAATTTTAGCTGTTAACAGAAATAAGTGCTTGTTTGAGTTTTTGATATATTGATACTCAAGTGTACATTTTTTAAAATAAATGACAGGTTTTTGCAGTGTCTATGATGTTTTGATCATGAGCGAGTACATTTCAAGACAGACTTTTTTTAGTTTAAAGTTGAACGTTTTTACAGTTTAGCCTACAGTGTTGATACCATGGTAGACAAAATTGTAACTACACTGCAAAAAAACATTTTCCTCTAAACGTTTCTATTCCAAACATCAATAAAATCTTAATTCAAGAAGCGTTGTCTTGACAAGTAAAAAATATTTTTGTTTTCAGAAATAATACATCAAAATTAAGTGTTTTTTTGTGCCTTAAAACAAGCAAAATAATCTGCGAATTAGTAAAGTAAAATAATTTTATTTCAAGCTGAAAACATTCATTCAAACACTTGTGTATTCTCCGTCAGACATCACTGGCACGCACAACGCAGAACAACAGGCAACTAACAGAAGCATACTTCAGTGTTTATCAAAGCTTTTCCTATTAGCTTTGAGTGTCCAGTGTGTGTTTCCTTGTTTAAACTGCCAGAGAACTGGAGTGAAGTGCTCTGACAAATGCTTTAAATGGAGCGACCAAGAACATTTACCATTTTATAACAAGGAGCGGCTAATAACAGTGCCATACAGGACAAATGGGCTTCAGTTCCTGTCAGTAAATATAGCTTTCCTCCATATCTGCACTTAGCACAAGTGCTCCTATCACCTCTAGCGAAGACGCGCTGGTCCCTCCATGTGGGTCACCTACATCGTTAATTCTGTCCACACCGCTAATGCTGTTGGCTTTTACACTATTGTTCGCTTTGCCTCGAGGCACCTTTGGTGTAATTCGTGTCACAGACCCCTTTTTTAAGGCTGAATGTGGTTATGTAAGTATATTCATCTGGTGGGCAGAAGTATCCTAATGCATCTTGGTGAAGTGTTTTCAAGAGGGGATTTCTAATGGTTGTGTATGACAGGACAGTGGAGAAAAGTCAGTTCAAAGGTATTATTCTAACTCTATTGTTGTTTGATTTGTTCACATGCTGGTGTATTTATTCATTCATTCATTCATTTTCCTTTGACCTAATCCTTTTATTAATCAGATGTTGCCACAGTGGAATGAACCGCCAACTTATCCAGCATATGTTTTACGCAGCGGATGCCCTTCCAGTCGCAACCCAGTACTGGGAAACATCCATACACACTCATTCACACACATACACTACGGCCAATTTAGCTTATTCAATTCACCTATAGGTCATGTCTTTGGACTGTGGGAGGAAACCGGAGCACCCGGAGGAAACTCATGCGAACACGGGGAGAACATGGTGTATTTATTCATTTTGTTCATTATTTATTTAATAATTTATATATTGTATTATTTACAATAAGTGTTAAAGACAGATATGAACTGTAAAGTGTATGCTTTTCTATATTCTGTACTTATTTAATTTTACTATAATTAATAGTTTTCTGTATTCTGTACTGTATTATTATTGTTGTTATTATGCTTTTCTGTATTCTGTACTGTATTTCCTGTATTTATTTAATACTTTAATAGTTTTACGATAATTAATAATTATATTATATGAGTAAAGCATTTCTACATACTGGAGATCATTTATATTTCTCTATTATTTTATAATGATTTAAAATATATATTTATAAATATATTTATATGAAATATATATGATGTTTGAGGTTTATTTAATTTCCTGCATAGCAATACCAAGATTGAGTTATTGCAGAAATTACATTTATACATCAATACAAAATAACAAAAACAGTTCAAATGATACAATAATAAATTACATTAAATCTAAATATATTAAAAAAAAAAAAATATATATATATATATATATCTATCCAAAGCAATTTCAAGTAAATAAAAAATGCACCCTTAAGTATACAAAAATCTAAGATTACATGAAGCTATTTAATATTCAATCTACATACATGCATCTGTACAATTTACATTCATTCATTCATTTTCTTTTCGGCTTAGTCCCTTTATTAATCTGGGGTCGCTACAGCGGGATGAACCGCCAACTTATCCAGCATATGTTTTATGCAGCGGATGCCCTTCCAGCTGCAACCCATCACTGGGAAACATTCATACACACTCATTCACACACATACACTACGGACAATTTTAGCTTACCCAATTCACCTATACCGCATGTCTTTGGACTTGTGGGGGAAACTGGAGCACCCGGAGGAAACCCACGTGAACACGGGGAGAACATGCAAACTCCACACAGAAATGCCAACTGACCCAGCCGAGGCTCGAACCAGCGACCTTCTTGCTGTGAGGCGAACGTGCTACCCACTGCGCCACCGCGTCCCCTGTACAATTTACAGTATTTTTATAATAACATTTTTGTTTTTAATAACATTTAATGACATTTTTACACATCTGTTTACGTATTTTTTATTTTAACTAGAATTAACAAATTTATACATATATATATATATATATATGCGTGTGCATGCAGGTGTGTGTGCGTGTGTGTGTGCGTGTGCGTGTGTGTGTGTGTGTGCGTGTGCGTGTGTGTGTGTATTTATTATTTACATATAGCAAATATTTTCCACAAATAAGTACTTGAGATTTTTTTGTATATTTCCTATATATATTTTGTAGTGATATTTTCTATAGATAAAACATATATACAAATAATTTGTAGTTGTGAAGTTGTAGCTGGTTTATTTTTATCTCTCAGTGTAGAGATTGACATGTTAGCATATTAACTAATGATAACCTTTTGAAGATAATTTTAAATCATCCGCTGTAAAGAGGGGAAACATTGGGGATCTGGTGCTTTTAGACAGCCGTTGACGAGCTTTTGTTTGTTCTGAGGGTCCTCGGCGGTGCTATCATCCTTGATTTAGCCTCGTGTTCTCAGTGCGCTGAAAGCTCCGGAAAGGAGATCATAATCATATTCAGTGTCTGATGAGAGCATGAATCACAGCAATCTTCAGTTTGTGTGCTATGAATTCATATTCTCCTCTGAATATGTGTGATTGAGCCAACCTAGAGATCTCATCGAAGACAGCCAAACGATAGTTCTGGAGCCCACTTATTAGGAAGAGGTGATAAACCGCTCGTAAATCTAAGTTAAAGCACAGTGTTAAGACAGATGTCAGATAACTTTATGCACTCGCTGGTGTGAGTATTGACACACCTGCTGAAACAACAAGCCAAAGACATTGAATAAAGGAAATTTGAATTGTGTGTCATACAGTATGTGGGCTTTATTATTATTATTATTATTATATTTTTTGATAGTTTTTTTGTTTGTTGTGAGATTAATTGTTGGACAAAGAAATGGACGAACAAATTTTGGGTATGGAATGTGGACAAAAAGACAAGTGTAAAAGTTTTTGTTTAGGTTATTTTTTATTTCACATTTGCCCGTGTTGAATTTTAATGACGTGTTTTAGCATTATAATACAATTTAAGTATTTATCGGAATTTAGATTTTTTTTTAGCTTTTTGTAATTTTGTGTTTTTTTTATTTTTTGATTATTCGTTTTTTGCTTTTGATTTCCCAAGTTTTTTTATACAGTTTGGCCATATTTTATTTATTTCAAATTTGCCCGTGTTGGATTTTAATTACGTGTTAATAGCATTAGAATATCATTTAAGTGTTTCTCAGAATTTAGATTTTTTTTTTTTTTTTTGTATTTTTGTAATCTTATGATGATTTATTTTTTTATTAATTGTTTTTTTTCTTTTGATTTCCCAAGTTTTGTTTTTTTTCTGTTCAGATTTAATATTCATTTTAGTTTTAGATAAATTTACTATGTTTGTAAATGAAACATCTAATTTTCAAGTTTGCGTCTAATATTTTAAAAATAACTGTGTGTGTGTGTATATATATATATATATATATATAAGGAAAACATTTGTCAGTCAACATTTGCTGTAAATGTATTACTGGAAATGTAACTTTTGTTATAAAATGACAAAGTTTACATGGCAAAACCTGACAAAAATAATCCTTTAAGAGCTGTATCCACACAATACTTGGCTTTGGTGGATTAAAACATACTCACTGTACAAAGCGATACACACTGCAAAACAAATCTTGCTGGCTTGCATTTTTTTAGTTGAACCTCAACTTACATCAGTCAAAGTGTCTACAAATATTAAGTTACATTTTCTATAACTGAAAAAGTTGAGTTGAAACCTGATTAACTTATTAAAATAAGTTAAATCAACATAAAAAAAAGGTATTGTCTTTTTGTCATTACATTTTTTACAGTGTTCATGCATATAATGTACAGTATGCATATGTTTCCTAATCAAAGACAATGAGATGATAGTTAAGAAACCCACTTAAGGCTGATTTATACTTCTGTGTCAAGCGCACGCGTATAGCCCTCGCCGTGGCTGACTCCGACGCTGATGCACACCTATCAAAAAAATGTAACTACACGTTGCAACAGCTCATAGCGCAAGCTCTGTGATTGGTCGGCTTGGTAGCTGTAACGAGTGTGGGTGGTGCTAAGAGCAGCAAGCCAGATGGAGTGAGTGTTTACAAGTGTTGAGTCCTGTGAAGGAGTTCCAGATGGAAAGTTTTGTTTTGTTACCTTATGATTAAAGTTCAGAAAAAACAAAACACCCGCGAAGAAACTCAACACAGAGGAACATAAACACCTGCTGCCAGCTAGCGTTTCGGAAGTTTTATTGCAGAGCAACAAAAAACAAAAAGCGCAGAAGTATAAATGCACAGCTACGAGCAAGGCATGTGCCGTGGGTCATGCCGATCACTCGACACAGAAGTATAAATCAGCCTTTATTAGGAAGAGGTGATAAAGCGCTCATAAATCAAAATGAACGCACAGTATGTTTGGACAGACGTCAGATAACTTTATGCACTCGCTAGTGTGAGTATTGACCCACTTGCAGAAGCAACAAGCCTCAAGCCACTGGAACATTTGAATGTGTGTGTCTTATGTGGGCTTTATTATTATGCAGTCAGTCTGCTGCACGTCCCCAGTGTTCCAGGCAGAAAATTAAAGGCGAGAAAAGGCCCGATTTTTACAGACGACCTTGACCCAGATTTGGCTGAAGCAAGACTGAGGGTCCTATTAAACGACTTTCCCTTCACACCGCCAGCTTCTGCTTCCCCTTTTCCACACGTTTGCTCAAAAGTGTTCTCACTGCATGAGCACAGTGTGAACACTCATGATGCGTAATCTCTAATTGTGGCATGAAATTGAAATTTTTACCGTTTATTGCTGCTTAGAAATGCACAAAGCATTTGTTCAATTAACTGTAAGATGACGTGACTCCCGGCGTGTATGAAAATGAAAGCAGCAGTAAATGAGTCATTATTTGCTTCTTGGTTGGTGATGCAGCTGTTTTCCTTTTTGTTCCATCTCATAGTTTGAAGGATTGTTACAGTTGTTTAGTCCTTGATTACTGCTTGTTTCAGTTCACTTGTAAAACAGAGATTTGCTAATCAATCCACTTCATGGCGTTTTAAGGCATGATTTAAAACCTTGTTTGTTTGGAAGAAGGGAAAGAAATACTATTGTATATTAATGACCAGTTCTAGTATCCAATCTAGGGGTTTCACAATATATCGTTTCAGCATCGATATCGCAATGTGTGAATCTGAAATAGTCGCAGGATCTGCAATGTCAAATTGGGGTTAGGGCTACACAATATATCGTTTGAGCTTCGATATCGAAATGTGTATATCCTCAATAGTCACATCGCAGGATTAGATTATTTATCAAAGATTAAACATCCTTGAGCAAGACACCTTACCCCCGTTTGCTCTGCAGTTATAATTGGCCTCTGCATAATACTTGTAAGTCGCTTTGGATAAAAAAAGCGTCAGCCAAATGACTAAATGTAAATGTAAATATTTTTAAATCATTTATACAATGATGACCATGTTATTTTATGTTTGATTGTTTTATTGTATTCTGACTGAATTAGACTCCCCAGAAAACCATAAAGCACTGTGTATTTATTTATTTTTGCTTGTAATTTATTATAATGTATGCAGATCCACTGCATAGAAAAAGACTTGATCATCCCAGTCGATCTAAATGAATGCAATCTTTCCAAATAGAGCTATTTAAATCATCTGGTGACATTTTATTCATATCACAATATAAAGAATATATATATATGTCACATTTTCCAGTATCGTGCGGCAACACATGCAAAGTTTAACCCTAATAGAATTTTAAAAAATTAAGGTCTCTGACTTTGTAAGATTTCAAGCAAATTTAAGCCATTTTGATACAAGAAATTATCCAATTTGAAAAAAAGGTTAATAGTATTTAATTATTTGTACAATGAAGACTTCAGTAGTCAACTATGAAGTGACTTGACTTGACTTTCTTTATTATCCACAAGTGGAAATTTATCTTTGGCTTTATCAATTGTTGTTGTTTAACTTTGATGAAAGTTTCACTGTATACAGTAATATGTTACGTTTTATTATTTCATTTCTGTACTTCAATACTGTAAGACTTACTGGTATTCATCAATGTTAAGCTTCTTTGACACAATCTACAATGTAAAAAGCATAATATAAATAAAGATGAATTGAATTAGACTCCAGAAAACCATAAAACACTGTTCATTTCATTTTTATAGCTTTGTGTTCAAGCTATTGTATCAATTTACAATAATTTGTAATTTGTTTATTATATTGTATGTCTATGCACTCCCTATCAATGTAAAATTATAAAATCTTCCCAAATAGTATTATTTGATAATAAAAAAATATATATCACAGAAAAATTAAATATTATAATGTCAGTTTTTTTTTTTCCCAATTTCATCCAGTCCTAATCCAGTCCTATACAACTTCCACTTGTCTCTTCCTTTAGTTGATGGTGTGGCAAATTTATTTGAAAAGTTCACCACACATTTAAAATGGTCATTATTTACTCAACTTTATGCTGTTCCACATCCATTACGACTTCTTTGAAACAAAATTAATATATTTTGAAAGAATTCAAAGAGATTTTGGTTAGCAACAAGTTATACAGTAGAAACTGTTTCTCTTTCTGCAGTGTCACAGCTGGAAGAAAAGCATATGAACTGTGGAATGATAATATCAGATACTGATTAAAAGCTTTGTTCAGTTTTCAAGGTGTTAAAGTAAGTTTAAATGTCATTTAAAGGTCAATAAAGGTGACCTTTAAAGCCACACAGAAAATGACAAATAAACTAGAATTGCTTGTCAATTGTGAGTTTATCTCGCAATTCTGACTTTTTTTCCCCTTACAATTCAAATATAACTTCTAATTATGAGTTGATATGATGGTGAAGGAGTCTTATGTCTGTCAGTTATATCTGTCTTTTACCTATTTTTCTCATACTTTACATTTTTAGGCAAGTTATTGGTTTGTTTTTTTAGCCAATCCAAAAACAAAGTCGGCTAATAATATTGACAAAAAAGACACTTTTATTTTTGTCAAACTAAAAGAAATGAAACTTTCTCCAATAGAAAAAAATATATACTGTGAAAATTTCCTTGCTTCATTAAACAATACTTTGGACATATTTGAAAAATAAATAAATTTCACAGATCAACAAACTTTTTTCAACTGTGTTCGCAGTTCTTTCATATGGTTTATACGTACACTCAAAAAATGCTGTTTCCTGTTTGTTCAAACTACTTATTTAAAATGAGCTCAAACAACACAATTCTTAAGGGCTTTTTTGCGACAACTTAAGTTTTTTATGTTTAATCCACTTAAATGGGTAAAAACGAATAAGTTAACTTAGTTCCTTCATGTTGTCCCAACACAAATAGATGAGTGGAACTATATTATATACACACATATTACTTCTGTTGATATCATCAAACATTTAGAGTATTCGTAACTTAAACGTCCAAACAACTGTGTAGCTACTCAATTGGTTTGGCATTGCTTCATTGGTATAATTAATTAATTAATTCATAACTCATTCAGTTTGAGTTCTGCTTAATATAATCAGTTTATGTGTTACCATAGCTCTTTTTCATTAAGTTAAAGTAACTTACACAAAAGTAAAAAATATGTTATATGTTATACTGGACATCGATTTTTAAGTCTATCAGTGAGGTCTTGGGGGAGACATTAAAGCCCTGTTCTTCAATAGGTATATTTGGAACTCCGAGTGACACCATGACCATAACTTTATCAGCTACTCAGAGGGGCATTATTGCTTATACATCTTTATTAGCCCGCAGAAGAATCGTATTATGCTGGAAATCCTTCACACCTCCATTTGTGACAGCCTGGCTTGAAGATGTGATGTCTTTTCTAAAACTAGAAAAGATTAAATACATACTAAGTTTTGTCTTTAATGTAGATTGTCCAGCAAATTTTTATTGATACATTTTTTCTTCCCCTGTTATTTGTAATAGTTTTTTTTCTTTCTTCCATCGTCACTGTTACGTCATGACATGCAGACTGTTTAATTATTGTATTTGACCCTAATTATTGTGTTAAGCTGCCTTGGGATGTTCAGGTCTTGGGGTGTGGCTTGGGTTAAAACAAAAAAGAAAATAGAAAGGAAACTGTAATGTTTGTATTGTATGAAAATTTTCTTTTCCTTCAATAAAAAAAAATGTTGATAACTTTTATCATTCATTAAAAAAAAAAAACATATCATTTAGTTATTTTTTTACTGTTAGGTTTTACAGCGTACGGTAGGGCTGCACGATATTGGAAAAATCTGACATTGCGCGGTATTTTGTTTTTCTGCGGTATATATTGCGATATACTGTATCTATACAGTTCCAGCAAATGACTGAATAGCACTATTTAGAAAAAAACATTTTGGTTACACTTTATTTTAAGGTTCAATTCTCACTCTTAACAAACCATTATGACGTTTGCTTTAATAAACTCCTAATTTGCTCCTTATTGAGGTAGTTTAGGTATTGGGTAGGATTAGGGATGTAGAATAAGATCATACAGAATACGTGCTTTATAAGTACTAATAGGCAGCCAATATCGCAATAACCTAGCAACTAAGTAATAGTGAGAATTGGTCCTTAAAGTGTTACCAAATGTATTAATTTGAGTTGATTGGGATGCAGTGAATCATGCATTTCATGTAATAAACAAATTACAAGCATAGATAAATGCACTGAAGCAAAGATAAAAGTGAAATAAACAGTGCATGCTTTATTGTTTTGTATATGTAAATGTAAAAATTACACTGCAATGTTAACTCAGCATTGCAGATCTATGCGATGTGACTATTGCAGATGCACACATTGTGATATCGATACTGAAACGATATATTGTGCAGCCCTAGTGTATGGTCTTCATCTCGATTTTAGCCAAAGACATTGAGCTCTTTAAACTCCTGAAATGTGTCAAATGCTTCCTCTTACACTTCCTCCTACAGACCTGAATTACTGCAAATTCCACATTTGCTCCTCGTTAACTATTCAAGAGTGAAAAGTTTCCCCTCATGCATAAACATAAGTCCTTCGTTACATGTTTTTTTTTTTTTTTTTACCTTCCCTCGGTTAACTTCAGATAGCCTAAAGCATTTCTCTATTTTTACTCTAAATGACTATGTGTAGACACGCTCGGTGGTATGAAGAGAAATTTGTCTGGTTTCCACTCTTCTTTTAACCCGTCTGCCGTCAGCCCATCTAGTCGACTGTCGACCCCTGTTGCTGAAGAGGTTTTTCAGCATCCTCTGCTCGCTGAAATATTTTCATGGTCATTTTTTCCGCAGCTTATCTCGCTTCTGCACTCCATCCTGCTGCCTTTTTTGAGAGCTTGAAAGGCAGATAAAGGATTCCCAAATCAAATTTACCGTGCTACCTGTCTGACATCACTTTAATTCTGTTTAACTTCCTTCTCTTGAAATAAACCGAAAGAGTCCCGAAAGCTTCATGGTCAAGAGAAGAGCGGAATCTTTAAATGCAAGGCAGCGCTTTTAACTTCTGAGCATCTTATTGTAGATAGACCCACTTTTTTTTTAACATAGCCAATGCCATATTCATGTTAAAAAGGTGGAATGGTACGGGTTTTTTTTTTTACCATAGCTCCAAGTCTTCATTTTTATTGGTGGTGCATCTAAACTAAACTTCAAAATTGCTAATGTGCATTTGTATGCACATTATGGAAACAGTATGGAAAATAGATTTTTGTTTTTCCATTGGTTTATCTGGCCTCAAACAGTTATCTTTGTACACTTTTAAATTTACATTTCTGTTTATTCAATTCATTTCAATTCATCTGTATTTCTATAGCGCTTTTACAATTTAGATTGTGTCAGAGCAGCTTAACATAGAAGTTCTAGTAAATTGAAATTGCCTCGGTCCCGTTTCCAGAGTTGAAACTTTTATGAACTAATTTGAAGAGTTTATGAACTTTTCAACTTTTTTTTAACCTTTGCTTTTATTTATTTTATTCATTCATTCATTCATTTTCCTTCGGCTTAGTCCCTTTATTCATCAGGGGTCGCCACAGCGGAATGAACTGCCAACTTATCCAGCAAATGTTTAACACAGCGGATGCCCTTCCAGCTGCAACCCAGTACTGGGGAAACACCCATACACTCTCACATGCACACACATACACTATGGCCAATTTAGTTTATTCAATTCACCTATACCGCATGTCGTTGGACTGTGGGGGAAACCGGAGCACCCGGAGGAAACCCACGCCGACAAGGAAAGACCATGCAAAATCCACACAGAAATGCCCAGGAACTGGCCCAGCTGGGACTCCAGCGACCTTGTTGCTGTGAGGCGACCGTGCTAACCAATGAGCCACTGTGTCGCCTTTTTATTCATTATATTTATTTATATTAATCTATAAATATGTATTTACATATACAGTGAAAGGGAAAATGTCAGCCTTCCTGTAAAATGTATATTCATTTATGGCTGCATGATATTGGAAAAATAGGACATTGCAATATTTAGTTTTTCTGCAATATATATTGTGATATGAATACAATTTCATCAGATAGCTTGAATAGCTCTATTTGGAAGGAATTCATAAATTAAGACTGATATGAAAGTATTCTGGGTGTGAATCGTGCATAAAATATAATAAACATAGACAAAGCATAGATAAATAAAATAGAGCAAAGATAAAAAGTGAAATATACAACGCTTTATGGTTTTATGGGGAGCCAAACATTATTCAGGTACAGAAATTGATTAAAATAACACTGTATATTCCTCATTGTATAAATAGTTAAATAAAATACATCTTTATTAAAGTTTCAAATGGTTCAGTTTTGTGTGCCTTAATGCACATTCACAGGCCTTAAAAACACATGCAGATGATAAACCTTCACTCTATTATGGTTAAACTCCACAAATTATGGCTCTTGCTCAAATATAATCCCAACATATAAACTCTACATTGCATATCCTGCGATGTGACTATTGCGGACATGCACATTGCTATATCTATGCTGAAACGGTATATTGTGCAGCCCTAATTCATTTAAATATATATTTCACAAGTGCTGTTTAACAGAGATGCATTTTTTTTATAACGAATTTCTAATATCTTTTTGTCTTTGTCATAATGACCGTACGTAATATTTTACTAGTTATTTTGCAAGATACTAGTGTTCAGCTTAAAGTGCATTTTAAAGGGATAGGTAGGTTTTTAGGTTAACTAGTCAAATTTAAAAATGCCACCACTTCAATCAATACAGCACTTGTGTACAAATTCACCTCCGTGAGTAGTAAATTTCAAGGCAATTACTGCCAGATCACCCATTGAGAGTAAAATTTTTCCATTATGGTGCAAAATCCACAGGTTTATTAAAGTGATGCAGATACTAGTGTTCAGCTTAAAGTGCATTTTAAAGGATTTTAGGTCAAATTAGGTTAGTTAGGCAAGTCATTGAACAACATTGGTTTGTTCTTTAGCCAATCAAGAAAAAAATCTTAAGGGGGCTAATAATATTGACCTTAATAGTAATTTTAATATTTGAAATAAAAATGTTTTTATTTCAGCAAGAGGTCAGAAGATGGTAATGAGAAAAAAACAAACAAAAAAAAAAAACACTATTTTCAATATTAGCTGTTCTAGCCTATTTTATGTGAGGTCGGTTTGTGAATTTAATATTTTTGTTTTTACTTTGTTTCCTAATTGATGTCATTTAAAGATGTCACCACTTCAATCAGTACAGCACTTGTGTACAAATTCACCTCCTTGAGTAGTAATTTCAAGACAATTACTGCCAGATTTCAAATCACCTGTTGAGAGCAAAATTTTCCCATTATTGTGCAAAATCCACAGGTTTATTTAAGTGATGTTGTTTGGGAGGGAGCCTGTTACTGGTCCTTTGTCATCTGGGACTCACTTTTAGATGTGCAGATTTTCATTCACCTTAGATTTACATATATTTAAAGATTCTTCTGATTTGGACCAATAAAGGGACATTTCACCCAAAAATAAAAACTGTCATCATTTACTCACCCTCATGAGGAAGATAAAGTGAAGAATGTTGGAAAACAAACAGCCATTGACTTCCATAGTAAGTTCCTACTTTTTTTTTCCCCCAACATTCTTTAGAATTTCTTGTTTTGTGTTCAACAGAAGAAAGAAATTCACGAAAGTTTAGAACCACTTGGGTGAGTAAATGGTTTTTGGGTGAACTCTCCCCTTTAACGATTGATCCAGCAACACACTGGCAATTACTTTACCTTTATGGCAAATTTTGCTACGAAAACTTTTAAAAATAAATAAATGAGAATCTATTTCCCCCGGTGGTGATGATGATGTCTTTGTGCACGCGGCAGTGAGTCACAGGAATAAGCATGCATGCTTAAATGAGAAACACTCCAGAAAGTTATGGAGTGTGAATCAACACTGATTTCCCATTGAGGTGGCTAAATGTGCCTTTCACATAAAGTATTCATCTCATAAAAGCAAAGATAGTTACCGCGTGACGGCTGCACCTCGCTGAGATGTTCAGTGTCGGTTGGAAATGTAAGCTTCGTAACTGCGCTTTGAATAGACCACATGCTGGCTGAATTTCTCTCATCATTTTCCTCTCCAGATAATTGACGTCCTCTAAATGGTGTTTTGCAATTGTTCACATTTATTTCAGTTACTCATCTATTATGGCATATGGTGTGAGTTGCATAACGGGAATATTTATGTCTGATAGATGCTTTTGATGAGGATTGATGAGGATGTTTCTTCTTGGTTGTGTCTAAAAAGGAGGGAAAAAGAAAGCGAGAGGTCAGATAATAATGAGAATTTCCCTCCTCTGAGAGCCGCAGCTCTGTTTGATCCATTTTTAGGACTTCCCTTTCGCCCTCAACGATATAAAATCGAACAAAACGACGGAAAATTGCTCTACGGTTTAATTGAGCTTTACATTAAGCAGATGTCATGGAGTAAAGAATGGTATAAACGTTTCTTTTTTTAAAAACTAATCTCCATTTTATTATGACAAACGGCCGTGCCCCGGGCGCTTAAACTCTCGCTGGGTAATCAATTCAGAAGACTCAGGCTGTTAGGAAAATGTGTGCGATATTATTCGCCTAATTTCAGAGGCATTTTTGCAGTTTCTCATTGCGCAACCATAACCATTACAAATAGGAATGAGCTGATTGTATTGTAAGTTAAACATATCGCATTCTTTCCAATCAATATCAGTCTTTTGTGGGATGCGACAGCTTTTATAGATCTCTGTAATGTATTGCATTCATATGTGGCCTTCGGTCTAGGTTTTGAATGAGATAGACGGAGAGAGTGTCATTGCGAGACCCTGGTCTGATGTCAGACATAAAGGCGGACTTCTGCCTGAGGATACACGAGCTTCGGTTCATTTGGTGGAGTTCGTATTTCACTCCTGCGCTAGTTAATTATTCAGGCTAATGGTATTTTCTCAGAGCCTTGGCAGATAATTTGTTACGTATCCCTTACTGCTCGTTATTAAGTGTCCTACTGCTGGGACACAGGCCTACATAGAAAGACAGCTGGGAAAGAAGTGCCTTTTAGGACTGTGCCATTTCTAAAGGGGTGTTTGCAATAAATAAAGGACATACTTAATTTGATATCTGGCCAAAAATATCTTGATTTGGAGTTTGAAACTAGAAAAGTTTGCTTCATTTGGCAAACATCTTGCAATTAGGTTTGTTGCAATGTGATTATGAAATAAGTGGGTGTGGCTCTTAGGCTCCGCTCTATTTGGCTTGGAAATCTTTTTAATCTATTTAATTGAACTGTTCATTCTATAGAGGTCAGATGCCCAGAGAAAAAACATGATCAATAAATTGATTTATAGTCATTATTTTTGCATAATTTTATTTGAAAGCAACATTGACACGCTTTTTTATGCAACCTACTATATGAAGTGGTATATAAATAAATGTGACAAGACTTAAGAAGTGCTGGATTGTGGAGCCCAGCATTACTATTATCAGATCCTTTCTTTACTGCTGGACATTTTGCATTTCAGTGATCATGGTATAGATTTTATGTGCATTTTTCTATTTTATTGATTCAATTCATTTCATCTGTATTTCTATAGTGCTTTGTACAATGTAGATTGTGTCAAAGTAACTTAACATAGATGAAGAAAAGAGACTAAAAGCCATAATATTTCAAATTGTGGAATATTCCAGCAATTCAGGCAGGCAGGAGAGTAGTGTAGAATGCTGGTGTAGTTCTAGTAAATGAAAACCGCTTCAGTTCAGTTTAGTATACATGTCACGATTGAAGTTCAGTTCAGTTTATTTCAGATCATTCATTCATTCATTTTCTTTTCGGCTTAGTCCCTTTATTAATCCGGGGTCGCCACAGCGGAATAAACTGCCAACTTATCCAGCATATGCTTTACGCAGCGGATGCCCTTCCAGCTGCAACCCATCACTGGGAAACATCCACACACACTCATTCACACACATACACTACGGACAATTTAGCCTACCCAATTTATCTATACCACATGTTTTTGGACTTGTGGGGGAAACCGGAGCACCCGGAGGAAACCCACGCGAACACGGGGAGAACATGCAAACTCCACACAGAAACGCCAACTGACCCAGCCGAGGCTCGAACCAGCGACCTTCTTGCTGTGAGGTGAACGTGCTACCCACTGCGCCACCGTGACGCCCCTATTTCAGATCAGTGTAATGCAAATGGCATTGCTGAAGGCCATACGGGCTTTGGATAATATATATATCTATATATATATATATATATATATAT
>CAIGQV010019088.1:4070028-4129100 GCA_903798115.1 Danio jaintianensis
ATCTTCTATAGCTAAGGTTTTAAAATAAAAATCATTGGGTCTTCCTCAGAAAAAAAAATGTATATCAATTTATATCTCTCTACCTGTCAAATATAAAGAGTTATTGGTTATAGATATTGCCCAAAATGTCTATATTGGTGCATCTCTAATATGTCAACAATTGAAAAGTAGTGGAGCTTTGCACATTTTATCTTCACTGCACTTGCCTGTTGCTGTAGCTTTGTTTCCATCCAAAGATGCAAATTAGATATAGTCGTGGAACTGGAATATTGCATAAAACGTTTGCGAATAAACCACCCTTTTTCAGTCAGTGAGTCAAAGAGAACATAATTGTCGATTCCTGATAAACTGGCACCAAATATCAAAAAGAAATATGGAATTTGCTGCTGTAGAAGTCACTGTGGGCCTTTTTCTTATGTAATAAATTACTAATTACTTGTGCCTCAGAAGACAAAGCGTTTCCATTAAGCATTTTTTATGCAATATTACAAAATCTGCATAAAAATAGCTGGATGGAAACAGCTTGTTCGATTTTGTAATTTATTTATTTTTATTTATATGTATGTTTATATATATATATATATATTTTTTTTTTTTAAATGAGTGACATTTCATCCTTAAATCAGTTGGTAGCAACAAGTGGTAATTAGTTTACTTATTTTTCACAACAAGGAACGGTGTACATTAATTAACATTCCTCAAAAATGTAAATGTACCCAAATTAGCCCAAAGGCTAGTTTTCATGAATATTCGTTTTGCCAGACGATATAGGCTTAAAAACCAAACAAATTATCAGCCTGATCTCACGAGGAAAGGCAGCTATTTTACGTTTTGTCAATTTAGTGGCTAAATTGTATGAATTCGTAGGAGTTTAGTCGTACGAAGATGTACAATTTTAAAAAGGTTTTTACTAAATTGTACGAATGAGATTGTACGAATTCATATGAATTAGCCACTAAATCAAAGTTACGAATTGCCGTCATATTGTAATAGAGATTGGAAAATACACATTTAAATTATAAAGAAGACTCGTATACAATTGAACAACACCAAAAAACAAATGTTCACAATGTTGATTATTGAGAAGCCTTTTTTTTTTATTACACTTAAATGTCTTTTAGAGGCATATAAAATGATTATTTTAGGAAATACATTTAAAATAGACTCAACAGACACTCACTTACTCAATATTAACTTTGAACATATTGCTTATTGAACTTGTATTAAAGCAGCTGTAGATTTGTGTGTATGTCTATGTGTGTGTAACAGAGTACTGCTACATATTGATGTGAAGAGTTAACAGAATTTGCATCTGATTTACTTTTCATACCAAAATTATTTACACCAAGCGTGAATGTCTTTGCTCTGAGGAACGTTTGCATATTTAAATAAATGTAAAACACGTGGTCATTCACTTGCTTTAATGCAAAGAACGTATCAGACAATGTGAAGAATTGCATTTAGATACCAGTGTCAGTCTGTCTGGAGTGCTTGTTTGGACACATGATCGAAAAAAAATTCATACATTCATAAAAGAAATGTTGGCATTGAATAATTGTGGACAACAATTACTGTGTTACTGTGTGTTAATGGGCCTTAAAATGAAATGCAAACTTCACCAGTCAGTGCATGTTCAGCAGTATTTCACTGTACTTACTGTATGTCATTTTAATGTAGCATGTAACTGTTAAGAAAATATCTTATTGGGCCATTAAACAAAGACATAATTTATATTCAGGAATATCATGAGAGGAGCAGCAAAATCTATATATGAATCAAAAAATTTTATTGTATGTTCGTGTGTATGTGTGTGGCGAATATGCCCTTTCCCCTCATTTACCTACATTTGTGTGACATGCTTTAATCGTGCGTAATGGAAAAACAAATTGGTTTGGCAGAGCTCAGGGCATTACACTAACATTTGCTTACGAACATTCTTGCCCTTAGGGCCACAGTCAATTTGCTGACTTTTTTTTCTTCTTCTGTTATAAAGTCTGCAGTGTGTATGTAATTTTGATTTGAACCCTTTCCAGCAGTGACTGTATGATTGTGAGATCCATCTTTTCACACTGAGGATGATTGAAGGACACAAACACAACTGTAAAAAAAAAAAAGGTTTGAACCCTCACCGATGCTCCAGAAAGAAACACAAGACATTAAGAGCTGGGGGGTAAAAACTTTTAGAATCTGAAGATCAAGGTAAATTGCACTTAATTTGTGTTCTGGCATGAATCCATGTATTTTCTATTATTTCCAAAGGGCAGTGCTAAATGAAGGGAAAAAAAAGATATTTCATCATAAAAAAGTGGATGTCTTCATCCTGTTTAAAAGTTTTCACCCCATGCCTTGTGCTTCCTTCTGGAGCAGCAGTGAGGGTTTGAACCCTTTTTTTACAGTTGTGTTTGAGTTCCTCAATCATCCTCAGTGTGAAAAGATGGATCTCACAATCATACAGTCACTCCTGGAAACGATTCAAATCTGCAGAAGATGCTGGAAAACTGAAGAATCTGCAGGAGACCAGCAGTCAGTTTAACTGTTTAGAACAAACAAGAGACTCATAAACAACCATCACAAAGAAGAAAAAGCACTCGTAGATCATCAGGAAACCACACACAGTATTGAAAACCAAGGGTATGAAAACTTTTGCAGGTTTTTTTATTTTTTATAATTTCTGCTAGATTTGTGTAGTGAACTATATGTAAACATAATTTATGTAAAATATCTTACTTGGGACAGAGCTAAATAAAAAATAACATAAATTTTGTATGATCTCTCTTATTTTGTTCAAATTATTCACATTTTAACAAATTCTTCAAGGGGTATGAAACTTTTGAGCACAACTATGTATATACGCGTGTAGTGTTAGGTTCAAAATCTACGTCATGCATGAAATGCAGTGTCTCGCAGGGTTATTTTACAAATAGTGATGCTATTATATGTTAGCAGGTTTTGACCAGGTGTCAGATGCCCACGGATGCATTTTCACATTGGCACACAGCAATTTTCACACACAAATACCAGCACAGAGGTCTGTGGTGCCAGAGGCAGATCAGCACAGCATAAAAAAATATAAAAATAAAAAATGATGACACTGTTAGCAACACTCCAGAGGTGTTTGCACGCGTTTTCCATTCTGCCCTGAAATATGAGACCTTCACCTCACTTTCTGTTATTAGTAATTCACCACCACAGGCTACCAAATATCCTCTCAGAATGCAAAACGATTGTTTAATAATTACACCGGCACACACGGAATTCATCCAATTGCATCACATAAATACATTCCCATAAAAACCCCTCCAAATGAAACCGTTAGCAGTACTTATTTCCTCCCGGCCAGAGCTATTGTGGCTAATTTACTGTCTTAATGATATAAATATCTAACACGGTCTGTTTTGTAGAATTAGGCTTTAAAAATAAAGTGGAGAGTGGCGTTCTTTTAGAGCCATGATTACGTGTCATTACGCAGCAGTAATTTATGTTGGTAATTGGTGTAGACAGGGGCTTGTGTGGGCCCGGGGATGTGCTGTCGGGACAGTAACAGCTGGTCAGGAGACGTGGTGTTTCTTTTCTAGACTGAAGTTCACTTGTCAGCCTTTAGTTGGACCCGTGCCGGTGAGAGTCAATAAAGATGCCGCTAATCACAGGAGGGAAAGTGTGGCTGCTTTGTGAAATAAGGCCATGAAATCAACTTGGCAACCATGTAAGATGTGTGATTAATGATGTTTGAGTAAATTCCAGACTCAAATTAATCATCAGTTCAGTAACGCACTACTGTAAATAAAAAAGCAGGAAGTGTAATTGAAAATTGAAGTGAAACTGGGATTAGTAAAAAGTAGTTTGTCTTAATGTTGTCTTAATGTATTAGTTTAGTTGTATGTAGTTTATACATTTTTAATAACCTTAAAAAAGAATGCAGAACTATATAAATGCTGTTTGCATTATATTATATTATATTATATTATATTATATTATATTATATTATATTATATTATATTATATTATTCATTCATTCATTTATTTTCTTTTCGGCTTAGTCCCTTTATTAATCTGGGGTCACCACAGCGGAATGAACCGCCAACTTATCCAGCATATGTTTTACGCAGCGGATGCCCTTCCAGCTGCAACCCATCAGTGGGACACACCCATACACTGTCATTCACACACATACACTACGGACAATTTAGCTTTACCCAGTTCACCTATAGCGCATGTCTTTCGATTTGTGGGGGAAACCGGAGCACCCGGAGGAAACCCACGCAAACACGGGGAGAACAGGCAAACTCCACACAGAAATGCCAACTGACTCAGCCGAGGCTCGAACCAGCGACCTTCTTGCTGTGAGGC
The DNA here is from genome assembly GCA_903798115.1 of Danio jaintianensis. NCBI lineage: Eukaryota > Metazoa > Chordata > Actinopteri > Cypriniformes > Danionidae > Danio > Danio jaintianensis. The sequence goes on from CAIGQV010019088.1 coordinate 4,074,376, forward strand.
GACAGTGCTACCCACTTCGCTACCACGCCACCTATATTATATTGTTATATATTATATTATGTTATATTATATTATATTATATTATATTGTATTATATTATGTTTTATATTATATTATATTATATTATATTATATTATATTACATATGTATTTATTTTTTGTTGTTGTTGTACCAGAAAATGTGGATATGCTCATGTTTCTTAAATGTGCATCTTTTTTTATTTAGAATTTGCTTTAAAATTAATATTTAGTTTTTGTAATTTGACAAAATATATTTTGATTTTGCAAAGAAGCGTACAACCTTTGAGAAATAATAATAATAATAATAGGCAGCTTGTTCATTTCTAAATTGTCTTAACTCATTTTGTCAGAAAAATTAGAAAAATAAGATATTTTAAGAATTTGGTTAGAAAAATATAGTCAGATCAGTATCCTGAATCATATCGTAATCATATTGTGAGTTGATTGAATCACGAGCATGTCTGCAGAGCGAGCTTTCTCCATCTGATCCTCTATCATGGAGCAGCTGTGATAACCATCATTGCTCGAGTACAAACTGACCCAGCTCTCTGTTCCTAGCTCTGTCTGTCAATGGATCACCAGCTTTCTGACAGACAGACAACAGCTAGTCAGAATGGGCAAAATCACATCCGACAGCCGCACCATCAGCACCGGTGCCCCCCAGGGATGTGTTCTCTCCCCACTGCTCTTCTCCCTGTATACCAATGACTGCACTGCAAAAGACCCCTCCATTAAACTCTTGAAGTTTGCTGACGACACTACTGTTATCGGCCTCATCCGGAACGGTGATGAGTCTGCATACAGACAGGAGGTGGAGCGGCTGGCTCTATGGTGCAGATGCAACAACCTGGAGCTGAACACGCTCAAAACGGTGGAGATGATAGTGGACTTTAGGAGAAACCCCCCTGCACTTCCCCCACTCACCATCATGAACAGCACTGTGGCTGCAGTAGAGTCATTCAGGTTCCTGGGCACCACCATCTCTCAGGATCTGAAGTGAGACATTCACATAGACTCTATTGTGAAGAAAGCCCAGCAGAGACTGTACTTCCTTCGTCAGCTGAGGAAGTTCAACCTGCCACAGGAGCTGCTCGTACAGTTCTACTCAGCTGTCATCCAATCCATCCTCTGCACTTCAATCACCGTCTGGTTCGGCTCAGCTGCCAAAACCGACCTCCGTAGGCTACAGCGAATAGTCCGGACTGCTGAACGAATCACTGGCACTACCCTTCCTACACTTCAAGAACTGTACTCTTCCAGAGTGAGTAAAAGGACTCGCAAAATCACTCTGGACCCTTCACACCCAGCACACTTTCTGTTTGAACTGTTACCGTCTGGCCGGCGCTACAGAACACAGAGCACAAAAACAGCCAGACACAGGAAAAGTTTCTTTCCTCAGGCCATCTACCTCATGAACAGTTAATTATTCCCCTACTGTGCAATAAACATGTGCAATACTTTTTCATACGCATTTGTACACAGCACCTTAAAACAGTATACAATGCAATACTTTCTCCTACGCATTTGTACACAGCACCTTATAACAGTATACAATGCAATACTTTCTCCATACGCATTTGTACACAGCACCTTATAACAGTATACAATGCAATACTTTCTCCATACGCATTTGTACACAGCACCTTATAACTTGTAAAACTTGTATATTTATAACAAATCTGTACAACAATTCATCATCCAGAGCTCTATTGTCTAACTGCATCTCTGTTTAATGTTTGTCGTATTTTATTATTATTTTTTTCCCTCATATTTATTTTGTGTTGTCACTTTATGTACACTGGAAGCTTCTGTAACCAAAACAAATTCCTTGTATGTGTAAGCACACTTGGCAATAAAACTGATTCTGATTCTGATTCTTCAGTGTCCGTGTCACTCACCGGTGAACAGCAATGTTTTAGAGCCAATGGCAGCCTTTTCTGTTGAGCGGGTGAACACAATGACCAATCATAAGAACTCACTCAACAACGCTCAAAAAGCATGCGGGATTAATATTTACATTTGTTTATTTGCTATATTTGTTGTCTTCTGTGCATGTACTTTTGTTTTAAAACATTCAAAAATAGTGTTTTCTTTGAATTAACGGTACAGTTCATATATCTGACTGCTTCATACCTGTCAACCCTCCAGTTTTTCCTGGGATTCTATCCCACTATCAATTCTATTCTATCCCGCTATCATCCCATCAAGGTATTTCCCCGTATTTCTCCTGTATTTTTAATTCTATTCATATCGCCGAACCACCAGGGGACGCCCCTTGCTCTTAAATGTGAATCTGTTCTGTGCTTTTATTTTATTTAGGCATGAAAACACTTTGAAATAAATATAAAAAACTGTGGGATTCCCTTCCTTTTCATTACAGTCCCTGTTACCCCTCCTATGCAATCCTCAAAATAGTCAGTTCATGTAGCGGAGCGTGACTGTCAGACGCGCTCCATAGTGATAAATAGACGCTGTTTCCCAAACGGATTCTGTACACCCGATTTGTAGTGGAGCGAATGTGGACACTCTGGGTTTTGGGTGTGTGTTTGAACAAACATATACACATTATTGTTATTGTTATTATTATTATTATTATTATTATTATTATTATTATTATTATTATATCTAAACATGTTGATCTTGATGGGTTTTCTTTTAAACACAACTAATTTAGTCTTAAATGGGCACCAAAAGTTAGGAAAGCAATGAAATGTTTTTGTTATAGACCTTTGCATTTTTGAAGTGACACCTCTGTTATTTAATGTAATCAAACAGAAAATCTAATCCCTTATTTTCACATCCCAATGTTGACAGGTATGGACTGCTTGTATTAAAGGACAAAATTGTATTACAAATAATATATAAATATATTTATACATTTTAATACAAGAATTTTTGTGTTGTGAAGAAAAAATATATAATTGTGGATGGAAAGCATCGTCAATGCACCGAGATATCGAATTGAACCGAATCGATGGCTGATGATTGTACCCGAACTGAACCATGAGACCAGTGTAGGTTTACACCCCTAATGAATACTTAACTCCTCGTTTGGTGTGAATCCAGCATTAGACTGCGAAATAACTGAAATCATTCAGTGTAGTGATTCGAAACTTTAATGTGGCCAAAACCTGCCTGGAAGTACTTTAGCTGTGCGTTTATCTGAAAATAATTGCACACCTTAGATTGTTCATCAGCCAATCAGAGTCAAGTATTCAACCGGCCATAGTACAAATAAGCACAATCTCTTTCTCTCTTTTTTTTTTTTTTCATTTAGTGGGGTCGGCAGAAACTGGCCATGGGCATCAGGAGGAAGCAGCATTCTGGCCGAATACGGGACGCTGCATTTGGAGTTCATGCACCTCAGCGCACTTTCCGGGAGACCGGTTTTTGCAGAGAAGGTAAGCATCGGTTTAGCCGTTACGCCTCTGCACTGCAATAAACACCCAAGCTGAACTGAATGTGAACGTTGGAGCGGTCATGACTGTTAGAAGAACTGTCCAACAGTGACCCAGAATGACCCAATGCTCGCAACCGTTACAGCAATGCTCGATTCGCTGCGATCCTCAGATCTGATTCTGGCCAAATAAATCCGCTGACCTGACCTGCAATATAGACACAGACAAATGACACTATTACAAGCTCTGAATGAGGCTGTACAAACTGTGAAAGTGACCTAGTCTGCAGATTTATGAGTGCTGTCCCCTGTAGGAAGACACTGGACGCTTCAGAAAGGCTGTTTACTGGGCTCTTAAGTGGATGATCCTTGGCTATAGCTTAATGATTTGATAATATAAGCAATGTATGAATCAGAAAAATGTTAATTTTAAAGTGTTAATGAATTTATGATCTAGTTCTAATTGGGTTTCAAATTGTCATAGATTCTTTGGTATAACTGTATTTTAAGGCACAATTCTTGCTATTAATGAACCATTAACTATGACTTTTGCCTCAATAAACTTCTAATTTGCTGCTTATTAATAGTTGTTAGTAATTAGGGTTAGGTATTACTGTAGGATTAGGGGTTTAGAATAAGATAATGCAGAATGTGCACTGTATAAGTGCTAATAAACAGCCAACATCTTAATGATAATAAACCAATAGTTAATAGTGAAAACTCAAGTGCTACCACTTCGTCTGTTTACAAGAGAATTCTTTCTGAGAATTGATTTAATTCCAACGCCTTAATAGCATTTATTTATTTGTTTTATTTATTTATTTTTATTTATTTATTTATTTATTTTATTTTATTTATTTAAATTTTTATTTATTTATTTTATTTTATTTTATTTTGTTATTTATTTTATTTATTTCATTAATTTTATTTTTATTTATTTTATTTATTTTATTTTATGTATTTAATTTATTGAATTTAATTTAAATTTTAATAAATCATATATTATTATTATTTATTTTTTATTATTATTTTTAATTCTTCTTCTTATTATTATAAGTTTTTTTTTTTTTAAAGGACAAAACAATTTCAGGCTAACAGTACTTCAAAACATTACCTTTTCTCCAGGAGTGTTCTGCAGGAGTAAGTCATTTTTATATGAAATGACATTTTAAATGAATTTTCATTTTTGGGTGAACTATCCTTTAAAAGAATATAGTCCCGAAAAATGAAAAAAAATAATAATAATCGTTCTTTCACCCTTGCATCATTCCCACTTTGCTTTTTTGATTATCCAAAATGGATTAAAAAAAAAGCCAAATGTAAAAAAAAAAAAATATATATATATAATGATTTGATGTGATAATATAAGTGATATGGACTCTGCCATTGCAGGTAATGAACATCAGAAAAGTGCTGACTCGGCTGGACAAACCTCAAGGATTGTACCCAAATTACCTGAACCCTAACAGTGGACAATGGGGCCAACGTAAGTCCAAAAACACACACACATACACACACACAGTCATGCATACTGAAGAATAAGCTGAAATGTTATGCTGTTTTCCCCGAAATGTCATGGGGTCTTTAACCATTATTTCTCCACCAGAATGGAATTGATTTGGACGTGTTTCTCTTATAGATAGAGTGCTGATTTGTACACAAAACAGTCTTGTGGCAACACTCAACAGCATATTGAAGAGAGTATTTGTAGTGGATTGACAGAGTAAACTTTGGGGGGTGAAATGTTTTTTGTTTTTGTTTTTTTGTGCTTTTGTAGTTGAATTTAACTGGAAGGCCTCCTGAAGCACAGTGTAAAAAGCAGACGCACTCATGCTGTTTGTTTGTTGTGTCTGTCCCGATGGTCTTTGGTGCAATTTAGACCATTAAGAGAATAGTTGATCGATTTTTTTATAACACGTTTTTAAACAGTAGTTTTAATAGCTAATTTCTAATAATTAATTATTGGGCAGTACATAATATTTTACTAGTTATTTTCCAAGGCTACTAATATTAAGCATAATTTAATTTAATGGCTTAACTAGGTTAATTAGGATAACTAGTGAAGCTAGATTAATTAGGCAAGGCATTGGACAACAGTGGTTTGTTTTGTAGTGAATCGGAAAAATATAATTAGTGAAAATGGGCTAATAAAATTGACCATAAAATGAAATAAAATAAAAAATGAGTAATTAAAAATAAAATAAAATAAAAATAATAACAATAATAATAATAATGATCAAATTAAATAAAAAAAAAAAATAAATAAATAAAAAAAAAATAATAATAATAATAATAATAATAATGATAAAAAATATATATATATGCTTTTATTCCAGATAAACTAAAAGAAATAAAACTTTCTCCAGAAGAAAACACATATTTTGTTAAAGGTGCAGTAGGTGATTGTGTTCAGAAACATTTTTGTTGTGCTTGTTGAAAGTCTCTTCACATTCCAATAGTAATGATTAAAGTAAATGATCTAAATGTATTTATATGTATTTTTATATTTTGGGTAAGGCATAAAACTAAAAAATGTCAGTCCAATTAAATATTGTCGGGCCGACAATTCCCATAATTCTGATAAGTAGCCCAAACTGTCTGTCAACAAATGTAGATTTGTACATCTGCGCATCTGTTCACGCAGATCGCCGCATCTGTTCACGCAGATCGCCGCGAGTTCATGTGCACACAAGACACATGAAATCACAGCGGTAAAAACAAATGCAGAATCAAAACTTTTTAAAATCCTGAATCAATATTGGAGTTACTTTTGCACGCTGGAGGAAGGATGACACCATGGCTGAAGCATTTCTTTGACAGGTAATGTTATGTTTTAAAAGTATTTTAATCACGCAAAGCTGATGTAGCTTGTGTTGTTTTACGAATGGGTCATATGCAAAGAAGTGTTGTTCAGCTACTGAAATCTTCTGGCGAAAGATTGATGTGACTATTTTCAGTTTCATAAGGGACCTTTTACAGCATCGATAATGTAGATTTTTATTTAGTTTAACAACAAAACAAGTTAATAGCGCTATTCCGCCTAGCCTGCTTTACTAAGCTGAAGTTAGTTTTATATTCACATCATTGGTTCATTTTTGAACAATGACAACCTATGACGCGCTCCCTATATTGTTTTTCATATGCTTCTTTGAATATTCTATCTGAAATAGCATTTAAGTATGGCTTAGTAATAAGTGTAATTCCTGCACGCCGCCGGCCAACCACTAACTACATTTCTAACTGGCGAATGACTAGTGGGTTGTCTGCTGTCATCTTTAAGGTGCGCACATTCGTGTTTTAGATATTAAGATATTATGCTAACCGGTTAGCATTTTGGCAGATCACCTACTGCACCTTTAAATACTGTAAAAATTCCCTTTGCTCTGTAAAAATCACTTTGGAAGAATTTAAAAAGTTTTAAAGATTTCACAGAAGGGCTAATCATTTAGCATTCAAATGCATATGCCTAATATTATTTTATATATTTGTATTAATTAATGTATACATGATATAATTTAAACAACGTGTGTTGTTTATATTACATCATGTATACATTATTTAATATATATTCTCATTTTTATTTGTAATTATTTACACTGTTAAATATGTTTAATTCCTTCCTTCCACATCCAGCGTTTTGATTATCTGCATAAAGATTACCATATTATAATTAAACCAAATATAGGTAGTAGTTTAGTAATATAGGTATAAGTATGGGCAATTGACTCCAATTTATAACAAACTACAATTTTATTTTAACAGTGCATATAAATCTGAAGATAAAATCCCTAAGGGGAAAGCTGAACATTGTTCTCGCGAGTTTCACAACTAATGGCCTCAAATGGCTTTTTCAAAACTTTTAAAACCGTGATCCTCTCAAACTTTAGCAAAACCATTGACAAGCTCCTCCTGTAGGAGCCTTCGAACTTTTAAGCATGCCAGCAGATTGATATAAACTTTGTGTTCCCATTTGGAAGTGCCGATTTCAGCTTGTTTTTGACATTTTTTATATAATCTGGATCAGAGAGTCCTTTGGCTTGCCATTAGAGACTGAAGCTAGACAGCCAGCGACCCTGAAACCGTCAAGAAATTACTACATCTCCTCTTCATCATGCCTTCAGGTTTAATTATGTAACACAGCCCGAAATATACTCTTTCTTCTCCTTGCCTTCATTTGCCAGACAACGCATATGTCAATAGTTTTGGCATGTTTTATGCTGGTCTCGAAGGCAGCTGAAATAGTGACTTCAGTGAAGCGCGCTTTTGTTTTGTTAGCCGGCTTTTGCGCTGTTCTCACTTTGGGGGATTTATTGGCGGCTTTAGCTCAGTCTCAACTTCATGGTCAGCAATGATGCAGACGGAGAACAAAAATACTGCAGTGTTTGTAGTCGGGGATAGCACAATTCATTTCAAGTTTATTTGTATATCGCTTTCTTGTGACGCGTCATTTCAAAGCAGCTTTACATCATTTATTCCTTCATTCATTTTCTTTTTGGCTTAGTCCCTTTATTTATCAGGGGTCACCACAGCGGAATGAACCGCCAACTTATCCAGCATATGTTTTACGCAGCGGATTACCCATCACTGGGAAACACCCATACACTCTCGTTCACACACATACACTCTCGTTCACACACATACACTACGGACAATTTAGCTTACCCAATTCACCTATAGCGCATGTCTTTGGGCTTGTGGGGCAAACCAGAGCACCCGAAGGAAACCCACGCGAACACGGGGAGAACATGCAAACTCTACACAGAAATGTCAACTGACCCAGCCGAGGCTCGAACCAGCGAATTTCTTGCTGTGAGGCGACAACGCTACCTACTGCGCCACCACGCCGCCAGCTTTACATCAATAAATCATTATTCTACTTTACAATTAAAGGGGTAGTTCACCCAAAAAGGAAGGTCCCTCACCATTTATTCACGCTCAATGTCTTTGAAAACAAAGGGGTTGTAACATTTATTGGGGGCTCGTCCGGGATCCTAAAAAGATCCTCAAAGGATATTATTCAAGATCATTCAAAAAGCGAATAAAAAACTGGTGTAGTTGTTTTTACAAATGTGTTGGTGGAAAACAAAATTCATTCATTCATTTGTATCTATTGTTCAGCATAGCCTCGGCTTAGTATTTCAGGATTGGTAGTGTGGTGTTTTTTGCTTTGTGGTTTCATTATGGAAGCCTTTAGTTTGCAAAGGTTTGTTGCCAATCCTTCAGAAGAGATGCTAAATTTGTGCAGGAAGCAGGATTTATTGCAGATCGCAGACCATTTTCAAGTTTCTGTTGGTTAGCAAACGCTTAAAGAAATTAAGGAAACATTGATCTTACGATTGCGTGAGTTAAATGTGTTGCCTACATCAAATGTCGAAGGATGATATTATGAAGAATGTTGGGGGGAAAGCAGCCACTGACAAAAATTGAAGTCAGGGGTTGTTTTTTTTCCATCGTTCTTCAGTATACCTTTCTTTAACAGTAGAAAGAATCTCAGGTTTGGAGCTAGAGGAGAATGACTAAATAATGACAGCGTTTTAATTTTTGGGTGAACTCTTTGAGAGTAATGTGGGTGTCAGAGGTTCTATTAAGGGGGTTAATTTGACAATTAGGACAATTACAATAGGATATCGATACTCTTAGTCATATGATATTATGTTGATACTTTCAAAAAATTTTGAATATGATTTTGATTCAGTAGAATATCAATGGGTATATCAATATTAAGATATATTGTGCCCAATTCGCAGAACCAGTTCAATTTTTATAAACTCAAAAATTCATAAAATTAACATTAAATGGAGCTTATTATTGAACAGACTAATTGTCTATCATTCACAACAAAAAATGCATGTTTGTTTTTTTAAGGTTGAGCAAGTAAATGCTTTATCACATTAACACGTTAATTAATTAACAGCAAAAATGATTTACGTTTTTTTTATGGGATGTTAATGAAGTTTTTATTATTATTTTATTATTTTAAAAGTCCTTTTCTCACTGGCTCTGAATACACACACAGGGGTGGGATGTTGAACAGTACTGGCTTGGGATGGATCTCATCATGTAAAATTTTGCATTAAAAAAATGGGATTAATTGCGATTTAATTGCCAAAAATAAAAATTGGCAAAAAAAATAGAGGGAAAAGGCAATAAATACTTGACAAATACATAATACATGATTTCTAAATGTGTATTAAATTGGCTGCAACTGCTGCTTTGTTGTTGCATCATGATGAGGCAAGCATCCAGAGAATACCAGAATTATACCAGGAAAATGTAGATAGACATAAAGTTGTGGAGTGTGCCAAAATTTAAGTGTGTCTTAAATTAATAGAGAGGTATCAGTATTTTACGCAAGTAATTGATCGTATTGTTAGTGACAGGACTGATATATCAATTCATGTCAATGTATTATTATGCCCTTAGTTACCATGCCAAAAGTTGTGTATGACAACACATACACTTAATACACAAATACACTGAACATGTATCTTTTTTGGAAGGGCACTATATACTATATAACTGCAGTTTAACTAAGTTTATAATGTCTGCACTATACACAACTCCGTACCTTTTCTGATTTGGATTGTAATGCATTAATGTGCACCATTTGTAAAGTTGCAGTTATTGTGAAAAGCGCTATGCAAATAAACGAATTAGAAAAACTAAACAAAAAGGATGACACTATCATGCAGGAAATGGCAGTATCCAAGCGAGGTTAACTTGATTAAAGCATTGAATACAAGTTTGGTGTATCACATGTGTTTTGGTCATTGACAGTCAGGAGTGAGGTAGAAGCAGCAAGCAAATAGAGAAAAGTCAGCATAGCTGCTGTTCATAACATTAGAAAACAAACATTTATTTGCTTTATTATTGCTGTAGTATGGAGTAATGAGATGCATAATGTGAACGCTTAGTAAAAGAGATATGTCTTAAATCTATAGTTTGATTATTTAGACAGAACAACAGACATTTTCAGAAAGACTATTTCAGATCGTTGGAGCCAAGTATAAAAATACTTGCTATCTTATGAATTATTAAAAGTCATGAGTTTTGCAAACTTATAGGGATAGTTCGCCTACAAATTTAAATGTGCTCACTATTTACTCCCCTTCAAGTGGTTCCAGACCTTTATGAGTTTCTTTCATCTGTTGAACACTAAAGAAGATATTTTGAAGAAAACTGAAAGCCATTGACTTCCATAGTAGGAAAAAGAAATACTATGTAAAGCCTAGCTCACACTGTGAGATTTTATCCACGATTTTGTCATCTGAGAAAAATTAGGAAAATCCTAAAAGATTCCTGAAATCCTAGGTTAAAATCAGTGATCAATAGTTTGACATGTTCACAGACAGCCGCTTAATGCCCGTTGCGATCAGATTTTTCCTCCGATGAATTTCTGGCAGTGTCAGAAGATTTCAGACACTTTCCTGCACTGTGACAACAGCTGCGATGAGCATCAATCCAAGAACCAATAGGTGCACTGAATCTAATGACACAATTCAAACAGTTTTTTTTCTTTCTGGTTTTATTATTGAGACACGCTGTGTGGAAAATTGCCGCTACAGATTGTTTACATTTGCTGTGAGGAATAATTTCAGAACGCGGGATAGTGAAAGTGTCACGGATGGATGACGTCAAACTTCGGGGGAGTTTTCTTCTGTGTTTGGCACGTCTTCATTGTCGTTCAGTCTGACATTATGACAGCTGAGATCTTACAGTGTGACATGGGAGCCATGTTTGTGCAGTCTGACACAGTGTGAGCCGGCCTTTAGTCAATGGTTACAGGTTTCCAGCTTTCATCAAAATATCATCTTTTCATGAAGTCATTACGGTTTGAAACAAGTTAAGAGTGAGACAGCATTTTGATTTTTTTGGTAAACTATCCCTTTAAATACAGTGTGATAGAAGACTGGTTAAAGGGATAGTTCACGCAAAAATGAGAATTCTTTTCCAAACCAGCTTAAGTTGTTTTTTTTCGGCTCATTCTGTTGAACACAAAAGAAGATATATTGATAAATGCTGGAAACCATTGACTTCTGTATTTGTTTTCCCTATGAATGTCAATGGTTAACAGTTTCTAACATTATCAATATATCTTCTTTTGTGTTTTCAGTTTAAAATTTTGCTTAAACTATCCCTTTAAGTACACAGCTAAATCATTTATTGTTAAATAGCAGTATTTTATGATCAATTCAGAACTTAATAGTTAGTCAATGAGATGATGTGATCATATTTGCTTGACCTGATGAGAGCTCCAGCAGCTGCATTCTGTCCTAACAATTTATTGAAGATGCATTCAAATAATCCAATCTCTTAAATGCATGAACTAGCAGTGAATTCTGGTGGAGGAACGTCATCATAAGAGCAAGAAAAGCGAGACGCTTTTGAGCTGTCAGAATGTAGAAGTCTGATTTCTTTTTATGTGCATCGAAGCAAGTCCTTTTTTTTTTTTTTTTTCTTCACTTTGACAAAAGTCATTTGTTTAGATGATCGCAAACAAAAAAGATGCGAGATGGCAGCAGGCCGCAGGGAAGATGGGATGATAACGTACAGCTTCACTTAAAAATAGCTGTCAGTCTTTTAGCTTCACACAAGAAGCCCAGAACAGTCCTGAAGGGCTTTCCATATGGGTCAGTTGTCATGGCTGGCTTTGAGTGGCTAGTAGCTTCTGGGCTGTCCTTAATGAAAGAACATGAAACATGCAGACATCCTATATATTCCGTTATCTCCTCTTAGCTTTCTGCTCCTGTCATTCTTGTATATATCAAAATGTTGTTTTGTCAGGAATTCTCAATGTTTCAAAGCAGCCTGTCTCTTTATAGTTTAGCCTTATGTGAGACGTGACAAAACGTTCAAAACCTAGTAAGCTGTTTTTCAAGGTGAAATGCTAATAAAAAAAAACTTCTTAAGAGACTGAATTGGAGCACTTGCGGCAACTTAGATACATAAAAAAACAATATCACAGCAATTTGGAGCTTTTTGATTTAGTAGCTCATTTGTACATTTTAGTATGACTTGCACTGTAAAAAATGCAGGGTTCCACACAGTTCATTCATGTTGTCCCAACACAACTCGATTTAGTTAACTTAACAAAATGCAGGAGTGCAGGAGAAACAAAACAATTAATATTAATATTAGGTGTTTTTTATTTATTTATTTTAGACTTAAAATAATAATTACCAAAAAAATACAATTGTATAATAAAATGTGTATAATTAGACAAATTATATATGAAAATATCCTACTGTAGAAGCATTTAAAATGCAGATGAAAAAAAAACACAATATCACAGCAATTTGGAACTTTTTGATCTAGTAGCTAATTCGTATTAATTTATACACTCTCATTTGTGCATTTTATTATGACTTGCACTGTAAAAAATGCAGGGTTCCACACAATTCCTTCATGTTGTCCTAACACAAATTGATTTAGGTAACTTCAATGCCTTTAAAAAATATCCATTGTACTTGAAATCTACAGACCCAAGTGCATATTAGGTGTTATTTTTATACTTTAGACTTGAAATAATAATTACCAAAAAAAAAATACAAATGTAGAATAAAATGTGTATAATTAGACATATTATGTATGAACAATCCCTCTCTAGAAGCATTCGAAATGTAGATATGAAAAAATAAAATAAAAATCACAGCAATTTGGAACTTTTTGATTTAGTAGCTAATTTGTATGAGCTTATATGGTCACGTTTGTACATTTTGGTATGACATGCACTGTAAGAAAATGCAGGGTTCTACACAATTCATTCATTCATTCATTCATTCAACACAACTCAATTTAGTTAACTTAACAATTCTAAGTGGATTGAAGATAAAACAATTAAGTTGTACCAAAAAAAAAAAAAAAAGTTGTTTCCACTCATTTCTAATAAGTAGTCTAAACAACATGTTTTGAGTGTGTTCATCTGCCAGTGATTAGGCATGTGGGGTAGGGTTTTGGGACACACCTTTTAACCCTTTGATGCTTATGATCACACCAGTGTGATTAGAGCATTTAGTGCATCATTTTATCAGCTGCTTCTTTCAAATTCTACTTCCTCGCACTGAGCCAGATAAAGAGGCGTGTGGGACTTGTCATAAATCACACATTTTTAGTGTTTTCAAAACAAATTACATTTATTTTAGGTTTCAGGCATTTAAATACACTTAAGAACTAGCAAAACATAACATTGATGGTTTGTAAAAATACATGCTGATGTCTATGAAGACTGCTATAATAATTATGTTACATATTATCTGATGATGTGCGTTATTCACATGAAATACACACTGTTTAGGTAACTAGAACGTTTACTCTATTCTTTTCCCAGTTAAACAGCCTCTTACTTTCATGTATTTTGGGAGAAGTTGATGGATTAACATTGTAAATCCAGCAGGTGTGATCCTCCCACTAACACCAATCACCCATCATAGATCACAAAATTTGTTCATTATTAAGCTCTTTAAACAATAAAGTACATGTGCTCACACATATTTGAGAATCAAACTATTACATCTTCCACCATATAATTGGACATTTGTCAATATTTGCATAAAAGGGAAGAAAGAAACAAAAAACCATATGCAGATGGACAAAATTGTTGGTACCCTTCCATTGAAGAATGTAAGGAGAAAGAAATACTGTAGTGGTCACTAAAAAAGTCATGATTAATCAAAAATGACTGAAAATAAACTAATGGCAAATCAGATATTGCTTTCAAATTCTGATTCAACGGAAGCATTAAAAAAGGCAAACTAATGAAACTGGCCTGGACAAAATAGAAGGGTACCAACAATTTTGTCCACTTCTGTATATACATAAATCATCTGGACTGTGGGGTCACGTGATATACTTAATGAATCACTATGGAAAATTTCAAGCGATGCATTCAAAATAATGGTCACATTAAGAAAAAAAAAAAACTCATCCAGGGGGGTCAGCGGGAGTATTTTGACATGTAAAGGTTTAAAAATTTTTATGTTTTTTAGTACCGTATAAATTAGCCACTTTTCGTACAATTTGTAAAATATATATATTTTTAAATTCCTTTTAAGATCGAGCTGGAATAAAACTAAAGTCTTGTGTATGTTAGTCTTCTAGATTTATGGCTCAGTGTACAAATTTTAAGGAAGAACTGCCTTTGAAAAATATCCATTGTTGAAATCTACAGACAGTGCAACAAAAGAAACATTCACAAGTGTATATTAGTTGTTGTCTTTTTACTTCAGACTTAAAATAATTTAAAAAACACACAATTGTAGAATAAAATGTGTATAATAACACAGATTTGAGAATCAAAATATATAAATGGACATTTGTCAATATTTGCATAAAAGGGAAGAAAGAATAAACAAAATGCTATACTGTATATATCCATAAATCATCGGGACCATGAAAAAATTTAGAGCGATGCTTTTATAAATAATGATCAAATCAAAAAGCTCATGCAGGGGGGTCAATACTTAGAAATTACATATGAATGGTTTTTTTTGTTTGTTTGTTTTTTGTATGATTGAATTGATTTAATGTCCTTTTAAGATTGAGCTGGAATAAAGCTAAAGTCTGGTGTATGTTAGTGTTGCTAGATTTATGGCTCAGTGCAGGAGAAAAATAAAAACCTTTTGAGAAATTTTTTGAATTAATTTTGAGGAAAAACTGCCTTTGAGAATATTCATTGTACTTGAAATCTACAGACAGTGTAACAAAAGAAACATTCACAAGTATATTTTTACTTTATACTTAAAATAACAATTACCAAAAAAATAAATAAGTAAATAAACATTTGTGCAAAGCCAAAAAATCTCAAAAACAACAGGTGCATGAAAAATTCGTTTTCTTTACCTTTTTCCCCCCCTGCAGTGTCTCGCCTGAAACATTGAAGATCAATCTAATGCGCTGTAATTTTGTACTTTGCTTTAAGCGAGGTTATGTTGGGTTGTGACTAAGGAAGAAAAGTATAGTTAGCGTATCTGATGTGTGTGTGTGTGTGTTGTCTGCTCTGTGTGCTTCACTGCCGTACTGAGAGGCTTCACACGTTCTCTGTGTCTGCTGGGTAATAAGCTCAGCTGGTCTTCAGGTTCTTGCTCAGGAATCACTGTAAGAGCTGACAGCTAAAACTCCCATTTCCTGCTGTCAAGCTTTTAGCAACAGAAGACCTCACAGCTCCTTTTCACAATGAAGCACTCTCGCCAACAGCGCGGGACAGTTTGGAGTTGTCGGTGTGTCGGTGTGATGTGTGTGAACTGTTATCACGGGGAAATGCCATCTTATGCAACTTGGATGTTAAATCAGGTGCTCAAAATCTGGCCTCAGGACAAATCTAGTCTGCCACAAGTTTATCAGCGGGCGCTTAGTGAAAGAGACTTTTTTTGAGAGAGAGAGTGAGAGAGTTCAGCTGCTGTTTCTGGATCGCACACTGTAAAAAATGTAGGCTTCCATACAATTCATTCATGTTGTCCAACGCAAATTAAGTTAACGTAACACATTTAAGAGGATTGAACTTAAAACAATTAGGTCGTCCCCAAAATAATCTCAAGAATAGTTTTTTTTAGCTCATTTTAAATAAGTAGTTTGGACAAGCAGCAAAAATGAAATCCAAAGATGCAAATTACAGTGAGGTAATAATATCGAACTACAGTGGTCCCTCGCTATAACGCAGTTCAGGTTTCGCAGACATGCTTTTTTTCTACAGCGCATTGTTTTCTGCATCCTGTTTAGCGCAGACTATTGTCAATCAGTCTCCTCTGCGCCATGTCTCCTGTACAGTACAGAATGCGTTCAGCTTGCCAAATTTACATAAATCTTCGATCACTAGCAGTGTGACTCTGAAGTGCTGTACTGTATGTTTGCAAGTTTTCTCCCCACAATGTCGACGAAACGTTCTGCACCGCCAAAGGCACCTGCGGTAGCACCCAAAAGGCAGAGGAAGATGCTAACCATCGCACAAAAAGTTGAACTTCTGGATGTACTAAAGGAATGTAGAAGTTAAGTGGCTGTAGGGCATCATTACTGAGTACATAAATGAAGATCAAATGGTTTTGATCTTTGGTTTCATTCTATAATACTGGACTTAATTTTCTACGAAGGTTTAAACTTTGAGAGTGTTTAAACATGAGAGAAAAGTGTGAAAATGTTAATGCCCGTCTGAGAAAAGTGTATAAAGTGTGTAGTGAGGGGTTTTACAGCCTTAAAACAGCTATAATAATTGTAAAAAATAAAGCTGACTACTTTGCGGATTTCGCCTATTGCGGGTTATTTTTAGAATGTAACTCCCGCAAATAACGAGGGACCACTGTAGTTTGATGATGGATGAGGCATTTTGGAATGACCAAAACAACAGATATTTCACAATGTGGTCGGTCTGCTGGTTTGTTCATTAATGCCATCCCATCACAACCATTTTCATTATCACATGATCTGTTAAAATAAAATCACATGACTTGTTTGATGCACGTGCTGGTGTTTATTCAGTAAAGGTGTTTCAATTGTGGCTTATGTGCATTTTATTTCTTGTCGGATAAAAAGTTTATCTTACTATTTATTTTTTTATGCACAATTTTAAAATGTATGCACATTTTGACGTTGCCATTAAACATTTTTAAATGTGGGCGGCGCAGTGGGTAGCGCTGTCGCCTCACAGCAAGTAGGTCACTGGTTTGAGCCTCAGCTGGGTCAGTTGGCATTTCTGTGTAGAGTTTGCATGTTCTCCCTGTGTTCGCGTGGGTTTCCTCCGGGTGCTCTGGTTTCCCCCACAAGTCCAAAGACATGTGCTATAAGTGAATTGGGTAAGCTAAAATTGTCTGTAGTGTATGTGTGTGAATGGGAGTGTATGGGTGTTTCCCAGAGATGGGTTGCAACTGGAAGGGCATCCGCTGTGTAAAACATATGCTGGATAAGTTGGCGGTTCATTCCGCTGTGGCGACCCCAGATTAATAAAGGGACTAAGCCGAAAAGAAAATGAATGAATGAATTTTTAAATGTGATATACCAAAATGTGCATAAAAATGGGTGGATGGAAGCATAACTACTGAAATTACGTCTTCTATTATAAAAATAAATAAATAAATGTGGATAAATGTGACATTTGGTATTTATCATGTTCAGCTGAGGGTTTTTGAAGGTGTTTTTGAATGCCAGCCTGTCATTGGAATGTAGTCTGACATTTGATGCCCCTATACATAATGCTGAACAAAATGAACTGTGATTGGTTGCTTTACATGTCTGTCAGTCAGTTTTGCCTTGCCATTTTGCCAACAAACAAGAACTTCATTTTTAATATTTTTAATTGGATATTGGGCTGCACGGTGGCGCAATGGGTAGCACGTTCGCCTCACAGCAAGAAGGTCACTGGTTCGAGCCTCGGCTGGGTCAGTTGGCATTTCTGTGTGGAGTTTGCATGTTCTCCTCGTGTTCGCGTGGGTTTGCTCCGGGTGCTCCGGTTTCCCCCACAAGTCCAAAGACATGTGGCACAGGTGAATTGGGTAAGCTGTCCGTAGTGTATGTGTGTGAATGAGTGTGTGTGGATGTTTCCCAGTGATGGGTTGCAGCTGGAAGGGCATTCGCTGCGTAAAACATATGCTGGATAAGTTGGCGGTTCATTCCGCTGTGGCGACCCCAGATTAATAAAGGGACTAAGCCGAAAATGAATAATTGCATATTTACTTTTACATTTTACTAATACTAAAAGTTATAAAGTATTTTTTTTTAAACTAACAACAACGACAACAACAACTATTATTATTATTATTAATAATAATAATAATAAAATATTAAAATATAATACACATATTATACATTTAAATGTAGATTTAAACAAATATTAATTTGGCCAATGGTCGAACTTTTACAATTTAATTATTATTATAATACATAAAAATATAGAAATATCATAGCATTTTTTTGCTCATAGGGAAATATGAATAATTAATCATAACTTGTTATAATTAATTATGCATATTTGGATCAGTTATATTTAAGAACTTGATACAGCAGAATTAAGTTTACATTTCAAACTAGTTCGTCCTGTGAACGTTCTCTCTCACACACACGCGCGCACACACACGCACACGTGCACACACACACAATTTTGAAGCAGTGCCTTTGAATATGCAAAAATTGTCATCACTGATTGGCGCAAAGTGACATACCTTTTACAGCATATTTAAATAAGCGTGCGTGCATGTGTGTACGTAGCCAAAAAATGAAATAAAAGCATACAATTTAAACCATGATGGACTGATGCATCCACTTAGTATTAGATAGCACAATTATTGATTTTACAGATGAATAGCACAATACTTCTTGACAATTACATGTTGATATATATGTGAAGGTTTATTAAATGTGACATTAAGGTATTGACAGTCTGGCAGCATTTATGAAACATGCATTTTAAATTCACCTTCGTATTGTAGAAATTAAAAAGAACAGCACTTGTGACAGAAAGTGGCACATGCAGCTGTAATTGCTGCTTACTGCACATTTTAAAACCATATGAGAGTCAAGTATTGGCTATTACCGGGTCATTTTATTCACCGCTCCCTGGTGCACATTTTGGCCCATGAGCTGCATAATTTGAATATCCCCGAGGAAGATTAACAAAAACCTGCCTATTTCAGACATTTTTGCAGAACGCCGCCAGACTAAGTGGGCACCATAAAGACCCCTTTGACATTTGAAATGGGACTTTGAATGAAAACAAAATGCTGGCTTTTCCTTTTGCGCGTTTGCACTGAATTGTAGCTCAGCAGTGTATGATTCCTCGTGATGTATTTATAAAACAAACAAGAGTCTAATGAGGTATAAATATTCATGAGCTTGGTCATCGGTTAGACAGTCGACCCACAGATTCTCATCTCTCACACACAGTGGACTGGACAGCACTAAACACACTGCCACCTGCAAACACATTTACATTTGTTTTACACTCACACACCTGCATTATCTGGGATTTCACTACATAAAGCAAAATACAGCTGACGTTTAAATGTCTTACATGGAGAAATTTAAGATGGAGTTAAAGGTTTTTTAATTCGATATTTGATGTAATCTCAACTGAAACATGAAGACAGGATGGGACATATAGTAGCTCCTCCCTTTTTAAAAAACAACCAATAGGGTTTTGTTTTATCCCAGCTCTGCCAGTGAGAGTGGTTGAGCTCCGGTGCATAAATGAAAAGTAAATGACAAGCTTCTTGAAGGGGGTGGGACATGTCAGAGCATTTGATTGGTCAGAAGATTTGATGAGAAGCTGAAGTATGTGGTGATGTCATAAAAACTGCTGATCCATTTAGGCGGAAGTGACCATGTATGAATGTTAATATCTTTTAAATGTGAATTTTGTCACTGTTTTAAGGTGTTCGGGATAGTTGCTAGAGTGTTGAAAGTAGTTATTAGTTGCTATGTGGTTGCTATGATGATTTATGCAGTTGGTATTCTTAATGGTTATTAGAGTGTTCTACAATTCAATTCATCTTTATTTCTATAGCGCGTTTACAATGTAGATTGTGTCAAAGCAGCTTAACAGAGAAGATTATAGTAAATTGAAACAGTGTCAGTCCAGTTTTCAGAGTTTAAGTTCAGTTTAGTTCAGTTCAGTGTGGTTTAATTTTCACTGCTTAAAGTCCAAACACTGAAGAGCAAATCCATCGATGCGCAGCTCCACAGGTCCCGAACCATGCAAGCCAGTGGCAACAGCGGCGAGGAACGAACTTCACCAATTGGCGGAGGCTGGAGAACGCTGGACGTCCATCGTGGAGAAGCTGCAGGTGGGAGAGGTCACCGGCTGGTGTACAGGCTGGCCCTTCAGGATAATGCGAAGACTCGTCTGTCACTGGGGTCTTACAGGAATCAGTCTCATGCTCTCCACTCCTCCATGACCACCACAGCAGCTGCTCAGAATACGGCCTGGTCCAGGATTATGGAAACCTTGGGAATAAAAAAAAAGACTAACATAAGCGCAGATGCCGTTCAAATTATAATGTTTTTTGGGAAGTGTTCCCGGCTCCGGTTGCCCTAAATAATGCAGACTAACAATCCTTTAAAGGATTTGTATTTCAAAAGCAATTGTGTTTTATGTGTATGCTAATGCAAAGAGATGTGTCTTTAATCTAGTTTTAAACTGACAGAGTGTGTCTGCTTCCCGAACTGTGCTGGGAAGGCTGTTCCAGAGTTTAGGTCCCAGATATGAGAAAGATCTACCGTCTACAGTTGATTTTGACAATTGTCCAGAATTAATTGAGCGTAGTGGACGTGAGGGGCTATAATAGACCAGGAGCTCCCTCAAATACTTCGGAACTAAGCCGTTCAGGGCTTTGTAGGTAGTCAAAAAAATGTTAAAATTTATAAGATATTTAATAGGGAGCCAATGCAATGATGAAAGAACTGGAGTAATATGATCATATTTCTTTGTTCTAGAAAGCACTCTAGCAGCTAGTGTTCTAGGTCAGTGGTCCTCAACCACCGGGCCGCACATTATTATTTCCGTTTTATTCATTATCTGAGTCTGAACTATCTTTTATTTTAAAAAATCTTTTATTTTGAAAAAATTATCATATTCTCTCGGTCACTTGTATCTAGTAACGCATTACAATAGTCTAAACGAGAGGTCATGAAAGCATGAATAAGCTTTTCCGCATCAGACATTGATAGCATATGTCGAAGCATATACAATAGGTAGTTCAATTGTTTTAAGTGGTTGCTAGGGTGTTGTAGGTAATTGCTAGAGTGTTAAAGTGGTAACTAGGGGGTTCTAGATCAGTGGTCCTCAACCACCGGGCCGCACAAAAAAACATTATTATTTCCGTTTTATTCATTATCTGAGTCTGAACAATCTTTTATTTTGAAAAATATTTTATTTTGAAAAAATGATCATATTCTCTCGGTCACTTGAGCGCCCAAATTTAACCCACAAGCAGCAAAATGAGTAAGAAACAGACATCTTTGGAAAGTTTCTTTGCGAAGGGGAAAAGGCAAGGAATAGATCCGCAACCCATTTGTCAACAAATCAGGTGAATCCACCATGGCTGTGCAAGAAGATCAACTGCTGGAGATCGCAAATGACGGCGGCCTTTTAAGGGCCATATCGTGTCTTTTCTAGAGTTCACACAAGTTCGTTATTTCCAATGGAGGTGCCAGGCTCCCAATGCTCATGCCTTCCAGACACACTCAGTTGAATGAATGCCGCGAGCACACTGCAAGTCACGTGACAAGAACTGACCGATCAGCTTCATACTTTGTATAGAATATACACATTTCGGTAGACTAATTATCTCAGACAAACACAGAACACCCAAACACTGCAGTGCTTTGTAATTTTCTCCATGAATAAAACTTGTATCAGAGTGACAGCAATGTTTTGTCAGCTTGTCATCCTCTGAGAAAACGATTGGTGGTCACCTATCAATCCCACCCAATTCAGTTGTTTAAGTGGTTCCTATGGTGTTGTAGGTAATTGCTAGACTGTTTAGGTGGTAACTAGGGTGTTCTAGGTCATTGCTAAGATAATTTTGGTAGTTTCCAGGGTGTTCTAAGTAGTTACTAGGGTGTTCTAGGTTGTTGCTAAGATGTTTTAGGTACTGTAGTTGCTAGGGTATTCTTAGTGGTTAATAGAGTGTTCTTAAGTAGGTAGTTCAATAGTTTTAAGTCAGGGGTGTCAAAATCAGTTCCTGGAGGGCCGCAGCCCTGCAGAGTTTAGTTCCAGCCCTGCTTCAACACCCCTATCTGTAGGTAATACAAACAAGCCTAAAGCACTCAATTAGTTTGATCAGGTGTGTTTAATTAGGGTTGGAACAAAACTGTGCAGAGCTGCGGCCCTCCAGGAACTGACTTCGACACCTGTGTTTTAAATGGTTGCTAAGGTGTTGTAGGTAATTGCTAGAGTGTTTAAGTGGTAACTATGGTGTTCTAGGTTGTTGCTAAGATAATTTTTGTAGTAGTATCCAGGGTGTTCTAACTGGTTATTAGAGTGTTCTAGATAGTTGCTGAAGTGTTTTAAGTGGTTGCTAGGGTGTTACTAGGATGTTCTAGGTTGTTGCTAAGATGATTTGGGCACTGTAGTTGCTAGGGTATTCTAAGTGGTCGTTAGAGTGTTCTACAGTAGATAGTTGCTGAAGTGCTTAATAAGGGGTTGTTGATAGTTGCTAGAGTAATTCAAATAGCTACTTGGCTGTTCTATGTTGTTGCTAAGATGGTTTAGAGACTGTAGTTGCTAGGGCATTATAAGTGGTTACTAGGGTGTTCTAGGAAGTTGCTTAAATGTTTTAAGTGGTTGACAGGGTGTTGTAGATATGATTTAAGTGTAAGTGGTTAATATGGTGACAGGACATTGCTATGATGATTTAAAAATTTGCACTTGCTAGAGTGCTCCGACTTGTTGCTAGTGTGTTTTAGGTCGATTGTTTCGAAGAAGTAGCTAGGATCTTTTATAAGGTTGCTAGGGTGTTCGTATAGACCAGGGCTTTTTAAAGTCTCAAAGACTCTGTTGTCATGACATCCAGTGATCATACGAGGCTTCACGTGATCGAGCAGGCTAATCTGCTTTAACACACCTCAGCAATGCGATCATTTGAATGGATGAAGATGTTGGTCTCACGGAAAAGAAAACTTGATGAAGAGCATAGACAGTTCGAAGTTGAATGGACAGATAAGTATGCGTTTATTTTGCCAAAAGCCAGCACAATGCCATTCTGCTTGATTTGTAATGAGACAATTGGAGTTGTAAAGAGTGGAAATGTAAAACGCCACTATGAAATGAAACATGGACATTTTAAACGGCAGTATCCACAAAATACAGATATAAGGACCGCAAAGCTACAACACCTAAAGTTTTCATTACACACCTTTTGTTTTTTTCACTTTTTTTTTTTTTGGAGAGAGGTCTGGATGCAGACCTGGTGGAGTTGGCCTGCATGCAATGCTTTTTAATGCCCACACCTAACCCTACCCCTCACAGTGATGTCACTCGCTCCATTGAGTGCATTAGGTCTGACATTTCATCTCTGAGATATGCAATCTCAGCTTGCATCATCATGGCTGCATCCAGATACTATTGGGTCTACCTTTTGTTGTGTTTTGTACAAAAATGCACTATATTATATTAGCGGTTTTGCCACATTTACATTGTATTTAATGTGTTTTGAATTCAAATGCCACTTTATTTAAAGAAAAATAATTAGTGTTGACTTGTGATGCATGTTATGGATGTTTATTAAAAAACAAGTTATGCAATATCAATTGTTTCGGACCTTTGACCTCAATAAAAATTCAGATTTGGACCTTTTAATGTAGACATTGAGAACCCCTAGTATAGACCCTTTTCACATTTCCGGGTTTCGCAGCAGAAGTCGTCATAGTTGGGTGAACTCAGAGCACAGTGATTGGGAGAGTACAATAAAAAAATAATTCACAATCCTATTTGCTGAAATAATAAAAGAAAACACTATGATGGTGTTATCAAGACTTTTAGAAAAAGGAAAAAAATCGTGTGAGACTGACAATGGCAGCCAGAAGAGAGAATAACGTCAAATTTACTCACAGCCCATAGACGCTGCATTAAACATATCTCGCACAAGCGGTAATTAGTTTTTTGTAATTTGGCGCAAAGATTATATAATGCATATAAATGTTCATACGTTTTGTTTTTAAACACGTCATAACAGTCTTGTAAAAAAGTGTCCATTGGTCACTTGAATGTTCTTGGATGAAACATGCATGCGGTATCTCTTTAATGTTATAATAAATAACTTTTTTACTACAGTAATATTAGAAATATTTATTTAATGCAGTATTCGTTGTTTGTATAAATTCATTCATTGTTTATTATAGCGTTTTGTATCTGTGGAGTGTTGGCATTAAGCAGTATACTGTACAATGCTTACTACTGCTGTTTTGACATGCATAATGAAGGTGAATCACTCCAGGTTGCTGTTGCATAATTCCAAACCATTTTTTTAACCATACAGTTGTAAATACACTGAAATGAGAGAACTTCTCCATGTTTCTCATGCTGTGTGAAAGTTTGTGTGTGTGCGTTTGTTTGTTTATGTCCCATAATTTGTGTTTATTCTGTTTAATGCAGTCCCAGGGCAGACCATTGTGACTGCAGATAAATGCGTAAGGGGTTTTTCCAAACACTTGCTGTTTTTGCTGTGTTGCAGATCACGTCTCAGTTGGAGGCTTGGGGGACAGTTTCTACGAGTACCTGCTGAAGGCCTGGCTCATGTCAGACAAAAGTGACGAGGAGGGAAAAAAGCTCTACTATGATGCCCTGCAGGTAAAAGACCACTGTTACACAGCGAGAAAAATGTTAGAGAAATGTTACACTCTACAGGGCACCTGATCAAATGGCCAGTTGCTGCTGACTAGACAGAAGGATCCTTGACATCCATGTTTTTGGGGGATGGCTTCTAGCAAAAAAACAACTTGTGTCAGCAAAATACTCAAGATATACAGTACTTCAGTTATTTGTGGTTCTAGTTTTGACTAGCTAGCTTGACCCTGGATGACAAAAGAACAAGCCTTAAAGGAATAGTTGAATGGAAAATGAGCATTACCACTTAATTTACTCGCCCTCAAGCCATCCTTGGTGTATATGACTTTTTTTTTCTCTGTCATTTGAACACAGTCGTGATAGTTTAACATTATATCCTGGCTCGTCTATGTTATACAGTGGTGTTGGATAGTGGCTTTTATTTTCAAGCATCCAAAAGTGCATAAATCCGTCATTTAACTAACCCATATGCCGTCAGGGGGTTAAGTCATGTCTTTTTGAAGCAGACCAATATGTTTTTGTAACAGAAATATTTCTTATTTTTAAATTTGAAAACTCCAATCACTAACTGTGACGTAAGACGGGACATTGTAAGAGTAATATACTATATAATGTTGTACGGTAACACCAAGCTAACTAGTTTTCTAGTTTGTCTTCTTCTTTGGTGGTAAACAAACTGTGTGGTAAGTGATTCCAGCAAGACGTGTCTGTTCCTGGAGCTTCCGCTATATCTTAAGTCATAACGTAAGTCATGCGTCATACACCATATACGTCAGTCGCGCATAACGTGCATTTGGCCGCCACCAGAGGTCAATGATTGGAGTTTACAATTTAAACATTCATTCATTCATTTTCCTTCGGCTTAGTCCCTTTATTCATCAGGGGTCACCACAGCGGAATGAACCGCCAACTTATCCAGCATATGTTTTACACAGCGGATACCCTTCCAGCTGCAACCCAGTACTGGGCAACATCCATACACATTCACACACATACAGTACGGCCAATTTAGTTTATTCATTTCACCTATAGCGCATGTCTTTGGACTGTGGGGGAAACCGGAGCACACAGAGGAAACCCACGCAAACATGGGGAGAACATGCAAACTCCACACAGAAATACCAACTGACCCAGCCGGGACTCAAACCAGCGACCTTCTTGCTGTGAGGCGACAGTGCTAACCACTGAGCCAACGTGTCGCCCACAATTTAAACATAATAACTTTTTCTTTTTTTCTTTTTTTTCACAACAACACATTGATCAACTTCATAAGACATGCGTTAACCCCTTGGAGGTGTATGAGTTAGTTTGACAACTGATTTATGCACTTTTGAAAGCAAAATGAAAGTCACTATTCAACACATTTATACAGCACGAGAAGAAACAGGATAAAATGAAAAACTACTCTAACTGTGTTCATCTGAAAGAAGAAAGTCATATAAACCTAGGATGGTTTGAGGGTGAGTAAATGATGGTGTCATTTATTTATATATATATATATATATATATATATATATATATATATATATATATATTAGGGTTAGGGTTACCATGTATGGGTCAAAATGATTGATTTTTCTTTTATACCAAATATCATGATACTATTCATTAAAGATCATGTTCCATGTAGATATTTTGTACATTTAATATTGTAAACATAGCAAACTCATTTTTTGATTAAACACTTTGATATTCACATTACTAAAATATACATTACAATAGTGTTCTCAGTATTTAGATTTTTTTTTAAACCCTCAGTTGTATCTCGGCCAAATATTATCCTTTCTTTCCATACAAACCACACATCAACGGCAAGCGTATTTATGCAGCTTTCAGGTGATGTAATACATCTCAATTGACAAAAACTGACACTAATGACTGGTTTTGTGATCCAGGTTCACTTATGCGAATTCTCATTTGCAGTGGCCACATTTTGATGATTCAGTTTCAGAAATAGACTTGTTACTTGCAAAAAGAGATAACTTTTGTAAATTTAATTGGATGTGGACAATAAAATGATCTTTTTGATGATTTTTATTTTTCTTGAAACACTCAGTGTGCTGTTTAGTAATGGTCAACATATTCATAATTTTTTTAAAAAGGACATGTACAATACAATTTAATAATACAATTTCAACAGTACAAATCATAATAACTCTGATTTTTAACCTTACAGCACATTTATCATTCATAAATAAATAAATAATGGCTACATTTTATTTGTTTATTTATTTATTTATTATAAATATTTGTCATTTGATTATTTATTTAATAATTAATTCATTCATAATAAAGTTAAATAAGTAAGTTAAATTCATAAATAAGTTAAAAACGCATCTTTTCTCTTATGCAAAAAATTGTATGAGGATTTTTGCTTTTATTTATCTCTATTACTATAATTTTTCCTTTTCTTTTTTTGTACAGCACTTTTGTACGGTCACTGAAGTTGAATTTAAATGTGCTTTATAAATAAAGTTGAAAAGTAAATAAAGTCATTAAAAACGCATTTATTAGAATAACAAGAGAGGTTATATTTTCTATTATGTGTTTTCACCCTCAATTTTTTGTCTTTTTCAGCTGCATATATTGAGTGTGTTTGTATTGTACATTTTAGTTTGTTCCCCCTAAGCGTGGACATCTAGAAATTTGTCTTCTGCAAGCTTTCAGGTTGCAAGTTAGCATTCAAGGTGTCTGTCTGTAGAAATGTAAAGTGTATGTGTGTGTGAGTTTTGCTAGAGCCATCTGTGAGAGCTTTGGAAAGCTGCTGCAGACTGATTGTTACAGACCACGAACTCAATCCTGACTTTCATTAGAGAGAACCATCTCAACCTGCCTAAGATAATGCTGTCCCTCTGGCCGTCTGTCTGGCTTTCTCCCTGGAGTCACTTAAACACACACACACACGCGCACACACACACTTTGAACTCCAGGCCAGTCATCCAAGAAAAGAAGAAGTGCATTATGTCGGTCACCTTCATAGAAAGCTTATTGCACAGCCATTCTGTCCACCATTTTACCCAGAGCCTTCATTACCGCTACAGAAAGCTCTTGATCAGGCCTTTAACTCTCTCCGTACAGCCCGATCTCACCTAATTTATCTCACTAACCACGGATAGACCATTCAATCATCTCCTTTCATCTGCTCCTCTCAGCTGTAGCATTCGATTATTTGCGCTGTTTGGAAAAATAAGGACATCACGGCAATGACGGCTGATGTGTTGCAGCAGTTTGAGTTTATCGCTTTATTAGAGAAATGTAAAGTAAGTGTAGTCTGTTCTGGCTTTATGCTTCACTACAGGTGATTTTCTTTTCGGGTGATATCAGAACTTGAAATGAAATCAATATTTGCATATCCATTTATGTGTTTGTTTGGGACAGTAGTTATACATGGTCTGTTGTTATTTCAGTTATATAAGATCCACTGTTGAACAATTCAGTTCATCTTTATTTCTATAGCGTTTACAATGTAGATTGTGTCAAAGTAGCTTAACATAGAAGTTCTCGTAAATTGAAGCTGTATCAGTCCAGTTTTCAGAGTTTAAGTTCAGTTTAGTTCAGTTCAGTGTGGTTTAATTTTCACTGCTGAAAGTCCAAACACTGAAGAGAAAATCCATCGATGCGCAGCTCCACAAGTCCCAAACCAAGCAAGCCAGTGGCGACAGACAGAGAGCACATTCAAGATTTTACTTCATCGTACTCTACAGAAGCTCATGTGACTTTGCCTCAGTGGATCATGTGATTGGATTAAGTAGGCTACCCAGTCGACCAGTCTGATAGAATGTCAACTCAAATGTAGCAGCTAATCCTTTACCTGTTAGCCTCTTGAGTTTAATAGGGGACTCTTTAGATTCACATAAACATTAAGCACGCGCTGAGATGCGGTTATATCAACAAATTACAGGGTTTATTAATCGCAATCTTCGGTTTACTTTCCAAAATACAACAAACATAACTTCCAAGGTGGAAAAATACAAATTAAAGGCACAATGTGATTGAAGAAACTGTTGCTCTCCCCATCCTCTAACTCTGCTCTAGCAAACAATGCCAGTCGATTCTCATCTGCACTTTCGCCCCGTACTGTCACGTAAAGGAGGAGGAAGAGCCACTCATTTACATGACCGGTTAGCCCCTTGATCACACATAAAATTGCCTTAAATATTTAAATCATGTCTGAAATGAAAATAAATCAATTAAACTTAATCAATGATTAAACACCAAATGTTGTTTTAGTCATTCATAAATGCCAGACTAATGGGCCGATCACACTTGAACGCGCATTTACGTTCCAAAAATGCGAGACTCACCACACTGCCTTTTTGTTGACAAGAAAAAAAGAAGTGCGGTGCACTTTTTTATGTTGCTAGGCAACGACTGAATTAGCTGGGTATTGTGCGCGAGTGTTGCTGTTGATATTAATATAATTTTAATATTTAATAATATTGTGATATTTAAGATTTGTGAAGTCATACAGCTCTGCATAACTTGAAACAGCGACCACTAGTCTCTCCTCCATCTTTAAAAGGCTCCGTAGTCGTCTGGACAACACAAACACTGCTGTCACCTCAACGGAAACCCCGCCTCTGCTTTCATTTGATTGGAGAATGAAAAAGACGCGAGTGATGTAACACTTTTTCCACTCAGAGTTGACTTTTTTTCAACTGCGAGCGCACGGCGCATCAGGGCAAAAACGCAAGGCGCAGCAGGCGGTTAAAACACGAGGCACGCAGGGCGCATAAGCAGCACGCAAAACGCTCACGGCTGTTAGTAAACTATTCAAAAAAGGCGCCTCTCAATGCAAAAAGCGCGTTCGGTGTGATCGGCCCCTAAGTGATGTTTAACTTAGCTAGATTTTTCTAAGTATTTCCTGTTATAAAAATATATATATATAAATTTTTTTCTGGAGAAAGTCTTATTTATTTTAGTTTGGCTGAAATAAAAGCAGTTTTTAAATTGAACAAACGAAAATAAAACAAAGAAAAGTAAATAAAATAAAATACAGAATAAAATATGTGATAAAAAAAATAAAATAAGGTCAATATTATTAGACTAGTTATTAACCTAGTTAAGGGGCCGATCACACCGAACGCACATTTTTGCGTTGAGAGGTGCATCTTTTGAATCTGCACACCTCGCGTTTTAACCACCTGTTGCGCCTTGCGTTTTTGCAGTTGCGTGCTGTGCGCTTGCAGTTGAAAAAAAGTCAACTCTGAGTGGAAAAAGTGTGTTACGTCACTCGCGTCTTTTTCATTCTCAAATCAAATGAAAGCAGAGGCGGGGTTTCCGTTGAGGTGACAGCAGTGTTTGTGTTGTCCAGACGACTACGGAGCCTTTTAAAGATGGAGGAGAGACTAGTGGTCGCTGTTTCAAGTTATGCAGAGCTGTATGACTTTACAAATCTTAAATATCACAATATTATTAAATATTACAATTATAACAATATCAACAGCAACACTCGCGCACAGTACGCAGCTGATTCAGTCGTTGCCTAGTGACATAAAGCGAACGGTGCTTCTTTTTTTCTTGTCAACAAAAAAGGCAATGTGGTGCGCCTTGCGTTTTTGGAACGTAAAAGCGCGTTCGGTGTGATCAGCCCCTAAGTCTTTAAGGGTGCTTTCACACTAGCACTTTTGGTCCGCACCCGGGTTCGTTTGACATCAGAGTACGGTACGTTTAGCTAGTGTGACGCTGTCTTCTGAACTCGGGTGCGCACCAGTGAACTGTACCCGAGTCCACCTGAAAGAGGTGGTCTGGGGTACGGTTCACACGAATTTTGGTCCAGTTCACTTCTGGTATGAATGCAATCGTACCAATAACAGAAGTGAACCGCCAACTGTACAACAAACTATCATTTTCATAACGTTCATTCATGTGTGTGTGTGTCTGTGTATCACGTACTGTACCTTGGTGACAAGCGGGACTGAGCCAGGGCAATCACAATGATAATGTCTGCTTGTCTCCTCCAAAAACAGCTTCTGCAGACATTGCATTATGTTCTGAACGTTTATAATATTTTTGCGGCATATGGACGTGAGTCGCTTTCTGTATGTCCAAAACCAAAAGATTCAGTAACAGCAGAAATACCGCGATATAGTACGTCTTTCCATTTTGGTGCTTTGCTTTCGTGTCCGTCACCTAGCAACAGCTGTACACACAACAGCAGCTCGATGACGCAAGCGTACCGGGGTTCAGAAGGAAAAAAGACAGTGTGAACACAAACCAACCGAGAAGGTGGCAAGGGGGACAATCAAACTTGGGTATGGTCCAGACAATTGAACCAAGTGTGAAAGCACCTTAAATTGCACTTTAAGCTAAATACTAGAATCTTGCTAGTAAAATATTATGTGCTGTCATCATGACAAAGACAGAAAAAAAGCTAGTAGTAGCTAGAGCTAATAAATTTGTCTTCAGTTGTATATATATAATTGTGCAAATTCTGCTTTTAAACAATTGTTTTATTAAATCATCAAAAACGTTTACAATCGATAAAAAAAGTTTAGAATCCACAGCAAGTTTGTCTTTTATGTTTTATCAATAATTGTTACAAATAAATGTCCTTTATAGAGAAAGTCATTTTTACAGTGCAGATCATTTTGACACTTTTATTTTATTTGTTAATTATTTATGCAGTATTTTAATTGAAATTTGCGTATTTGGATGAAAACATAAATAGTGTTGCATCAAATCTGCTACCTACTACATAGACAGAAAAGACATCCTTACATGAAAACAATATTTTATTCAAGAAATCGAAAGAGAGGATTTCCACCACATTTATGATGAAATAAGAGTACAAAGAGAGTGACGTAAGAAAAAGCGAGAGTCAGACGAATGACTTGTTTCTTACGTGCATTTCGTTCCATGGCGATGATAAACGTCTCCAATTTTCCATTCAAACGCACAGAGGCCATTTTTTTCCAGACAGATAAGAATCTCGTTTCCAGAGTGTGCGTGTGTGTGTGTGCGATGCTTCTGTAAATACACATATCTGGCACACAGCTGCGACCCTGATCTCTGCTATGGTTTTCCTGTACCTCAGGCCTTGAACTGTTTCTCATGACGCTTTTGAGAGAATCGAATCCCTCCGAAGCCTTGAATGTCCCCTTTTGTATTAAGCTAGCAAACTAAAAAACGTATTCAAACAAGGACAAAGTTCCTATTAACCCACACAGTGTGAATAAACACAGAGTGAAGAAACTGACATTAAAAAGCCACTTAAAGTAATCTGTAGTTTTGGCTCTTGTGCTCTGTGCGCAGGCGATTGAGAAGAATCTGATCCGGAAGTCGAGCGGAGGGTTGACATATATCGCCGAATGGAAAGGTGGACTCTTGGAGCATAAGATGGGTCACCTGACCTGCTTCGCCGGCGGGATGATCGCTTTAGGAGCAGACGGAGCCCCTGATGAGAAGACGGGTCACCAGATGGAGCTCGCGGCTGAGATCGCCCGCACATGTCACGAGTCTTACGTCCGAACAAGTGAGTGGGAGAACGGCTTTCACAATCTTTAAATGATTAGTGGTAAACGTTTCCTGTGAGTGTGTGTGTATACAGACAGTACCAAGCCTGTTTTGACCACCTATTCTATTTACAAGAAATATATTATTTAACTAAATAAATAAATAAAATAATAATCATCAACATTATTATTATTATTATTGTTATTATTATTATTATTATTATTATTATTATTATTATTATTTTTATTATTATTATTGTTGTTGTTGTTGTTGTTGTTTTGAATGTTGTTATTATTATACATAATATATTACTATATTTAAACTTTTAGTCTTCTGGTACTAATCATTGTATAACAGTAATAAGAACGACATTGTTACATAATAAAATCTGTACATGTCAAGCCTGTTTTGAACCTGTTCTGTTTACAAGAAACATATTGTTTAAAATATATATAATTATTACAATTATTATTATTTATATTATTATTATTATTATTATTATTGTTGTTGTTGTTGTTATAATTATTATTGTGTTTTCTTTATTTATTTTTAACACTAAAACAGAATTGATATAGTTAGATCCATTACAATCAAGATGATTGTATTGGTTTAATTAATTTTTAACCATTATAGTTTTTTTTCTTTTTCTATTTCTTTTTTTTTCCATTTGTTACATATTGACCTAGAATATATTGTTATAAAAATATATGTGTGTGTGTGTGTGTGTGTGTATATATATATATATATATTTTTTTTTTTATATATATATTTATTATTATTATTATAATTATTATTATTGTTGTTAATATTATTTATTTGATTTAATTTTTGCAATATTTAAACTTTCATTTTTTCCCCTCTTCTGGTAAAAATTATTGTATGACAGTAATGGAATTAAAATTGTTACATAATATATTATTACAATTATAAAAGTATTAAATCAGGATCAAAATAACTGAAAGGTAAAACAGAAATGATACAATCTATTAAATTCATATATTTGTTTTTTCACTTAATTATTTATTGAAACATTACAATAATGAGTTTTTGTGGAAAATTGTTACATGAAAACGCAACATTCGGTTTTAAATCAAATATATAAACAATACTCTCAACAAATCATATTTGTCAACTTATTTATTTATTTAAAAATAACAGTGATCATGTGTTGTGGGAAATTGCAGTAAAACATTTTATATGAATTGTAAAATATTTAAATGTACTCCGTTTTAAGTACACTGGCTCCCAGTTACATTCAGAATAGATTTTAAAGTATTATTACTTGTCTATAAATCACTAAATGGCCTAGGACCTCAATACATTACAGATATGAAGTGAAGTGAAGTGAAGTGTAGTGTGGCCAAGTATGGTGTCCCATACTTGGAATTTGTGCTCTGCATTTAACCCATCCAAGTGCACACACACAGTTAGTGAACACACACATACCGTGAACACACACCCGGAGCATGCTCACGGAATACAAACAGATCACTCAGATCATTAGGATCAAGTAAATTAGAAATTCCAAGAGTTCATTCAAAGCAAGGTGAATCCACCTTCAGCTACTGCGCCCCCTGCTGCTGGAATCAGCTTCCAGAAATGATCAGACGTGCTCCAACATTAGGCACATTCAAATCAAGACTTAAATCACATCTGTTTAGCTGTGCCTTTACCAAATGAGCACTGTGCTACGTCCGACAGATCGCACTATTATGTCTTTCTTTTCTTTTTCATTTCTTTAAAACTTGTTTTAACACATTTTAGTCTGTTTTTAATCATTTTTAATTATTTTAATCATTTATATTTTCTTGTTTCTTTTATTCTTGTTTATGTAAAGCACTTTGAATTACAATTGTGTATAAAATGTGCTTTATAAATAAACTTGCCTTGCTTTACAAATATTAAATTATATATTGACATATTTGTTTTAAACATTGCATATTTGTTTTCACATATTCATAAAAAATTTAACCACTATAATATACTATAAGTATTTCTTTTTTCTATATTTATTTCTTTTTTTCTCTATTTGTTAAATATTGATATTTGCTAAAAGATTTTTGAGAAAAAATAGTTACCCTTTTTTCCTCCTCAATAATCCTAACCCAGAGTATGTGAAGCATTTTACCGCATCTGTGCTTTGGCAGGGGATTTTTTTGACTGTACTGGTCAAGTAGCTTTTGCTGATTCAGTCAACCTTGAACACACACACACACACACACACAAATCCCTCTGGCACTTGTTAAAACACACGTATACCCTCATCACTGGCTTGTTCATAATGCGAAGGTATTTTAATCGCACGCAGATTATCAAAGGTTCAGATTATGCCACAACCCCTAATCCACATCCAGCTAGTGTTTCTCTTCATCTCAGGAACAATGTAATCCCATAATCCCTTGTCAGCATGAACATTTCCATCCTAAATTTGTCTCCTTGTGTGTTGTAGGTCTGAAACTGGGTCCAGAGGCATTTCGTTTCGACGGCGGTGTAGAGGCCATCGCCACACGGCAAAATGAGAAATACTTCATCCTGAGGCCGGAGGTCATCGAGACGTACATGTACATGTGGAGGTTTACCCACGACCCCAAATACAGACAGTGGGGCTGGGAGGCGGTGCAGGTGCGGATTTCACATAATACCTATTACTAGCAGTGGGAATCACAGGTTAACTCACAATATACTGAATATATTTTGCAGTGTATGCAGAAAGTATTCACAGCTCTGTGTTGCAGCTTTATTCTAAAATAGATTTGATTTTTCTCAACATTCTACAATCACACTACCCAATCACACTACCCAATAATGACAACGTGAAAGAAGTTTGTTTGAAATATTTATGTATTTATTTATTTATTTATTTATTTATTTGTTTGTTTGTTTGTTTGTTTGTTTGTTTGTTTGTTTGCTTGCTTGCTTGCTTGCTTGCTTGCTTGCTTGCTTGCTTATTTGTTTGTTCATTTGGTTGTTAGTTTTTTTTTTATTTTGTTATTGAAATTAGAATTAGAAGACCATAGAAATACAAAAGAAATAAATCAAAATCAAAGACAAACATGCCTTCTAATACATGTGAGATGAGAAAATCTATGTAATCAAATACCAACAACAACAGTAGTAGTAATATAATAATAATAATCATAATAATAATAATAATAATAATAATAATAGAAGTAATAATAATAATAATAATAATAGCAATACTAATACTACTAATACTACTAATAATATAATAATAATAATAATAATACTAGGACTACTACTAATAACACTTCTGCTAATATGAATTATAATAATAATAGAAATAATAATAACAATAATGGTAATGGTAATAACTACTAATAATACTGCTACTACTACTACTAATAATAATAATAATAATAATAATAATAATAAGAAGAAGAAGAAGAATAGAACTACTACTAATACTACTACTAATATGTATTATAACAATAATAATAGGAATAACAATAATAGTAATGGTAATAACTACTAATAATACTGCTTCTACTATTAATAATAATAATAATAATAATAATAAATCAATAACCTACATGGGGAAACAAATATAATAAAAAATGTCAAAATAACAGCAAAGGCTTAAATATAGCATTCAAAGAGTAACACATTGGAAGGGGAGATAAAAGGGGGGAAAGAGGAAAAAAGAAAAGGGAACCTTTTTTTTTTTTAAAGTGATCGACATAAACTGCTCATGTTTTAAGAGATGCAGTCAATAAGTTTGCAAAAAATAATTAATAATACAAAATAAAATATATATATCAATACTCATGCTGTTTCTCTGTGTTAGTTTCTGTAACATCTCACAGGCCAGAAACATCATGAGAAATCAGCATATTGATTTTTATCTCCCACTCCTGCTTATTACATAACGTAAACCAGTATGTGACTGGTAAACACGTCAGCGCATTAGTGTGTGGATGTAGGCCAGACTGTGAGTCACGGCGAGGCTTTATCCCTGGCCTCAGACGCTCCCCGCACTTCAGCACAGCAGGATTAGAGACAACGGAGACCGCCAGGATCTCACAGCCTTGTAATTGTATCATAATGACTTGAGATTGCCATTGTGATGTGTCTATCCCTTCAGGCCATACATCACATCTCTTCCTCTCGCTATTCCTCTCTCCTCTCGTAAAATCTGCTGGCTCAACACTCTCGATTCTTTGCTCTTTGTCAGATCTTCATTATCTTGAAACTCATTTTCTGCATTTTTAACACCACCACAACTCCGATCGGTTTGATTATAATGGCGCTTTTCACAAATAGAGCACAAATTGCTGTCCCATTAGAGGCGCCGGTTTCATTACCATTACATAAAGTGTTAGATGTGGTTTTTAGCATGAAAAGTGGCTAATTTGAAGCACATCAAGTATTTTATAGTGTATACAGTTTAAAGAAGAGTTTGACGTCTACAGTACATCAAATTAAAGGGACAGTTCACCCCAAAAAATTATTTATTTTCCCTCATGTGGTTTTAAACCTTTATGAGTTTGTATTCTGTTGAAGACAAAAAAGAATGCTTGTTGCTGGCACCCATTGACTTCCATAATGACTATGGAAGTCAATGGGTGCCAGCTACCAGCATTCTTCAAAATATCTTCTTTTGTGTTCTACAGAAGGAAAAAACTCAAATAGGTTTTAAACAAGTGAAGGGTGAGTAAATGATGTTTTCATTTTTGGGTGAACTAATCCTTTAAATTTCACATATAAATGTATACATTAAATGCAAGTAAAGGTGTGTAATGTTTCAGATAACCTAAATATGGAAATATGGGTAAAATAATATTTTATCATCATTCATTGTCACAAATATATATGAATAAATAATACATATTTATTCCGACCAGTAGTATTAGAATGTAGTAGTATTGGAATATATGAAAATAGAAATGATCATACTAAATTTGATTATTTTTAAAATATTATTTTATTTAGATTTACAAAAATAAAAAATAAATCAAGCAAATCCGGTGGTGTAAAGGATAGTTGCAAAGTATAAAAATGTTAAATTAATATTTTCATTGTAAATTAAATGTTGCAATTTATTATTATTAATAATTAATATGCCATCAAGTGATTCTTGTTCTAAATATGCCTGACAATATTTTTTGGATAGATAAACTATGAACCATTTTGAGGGATGTAAACAAAAACAATGGTCCCAAGGTATTTCCTGTTTTACATTTTTAATGTCTATAGCTTCCGAGAATATATAAAGAGCCACATATTGATAAATAATGTTATGATAACTTTTTTAACATTAAGTTATGATTGAAGTGCTTGTTAGAGTTATGAAATAGTTTGATAACAAGCAGGAAATGTTCATGGGCCAATGACATGACCAATGGTCTATTGTTGCACTGAATAACATAAACAAATGAAAGCTGTAACAAACGTTTATTGTTTTGTAGCTTAGAAACACCATTTCAGGTTTGATCTACATTTATAATATAATATAATATAATATAGGTACTGTATGTTCAAAATTAGGCTTTGTTAATCAAACAAACTCCTAAAGCCTGATAATTAAACCTCGGCACATACATTTTCCAACGCACTAATTTCTGTCATAAATCATTAGTCAGCTTAAGGTGATCTGTGCTGTTACTTTTCTGAGCGAGTGCTTTTGAGAACGTATAATTTATCCCTGACAGACAATAGAATTGGCTAACAATTCTACATATTTACATTGATGGAGGATCCCCCCAGATTTATCTAGAGACCAGAATGTCCAGCTTGATGTCATGAGGAAACATGTTTTACGTATTGTCAGAGAAGTGGAGAAGAAATTCATACAATTACATTTGTATGGAAATATAACATTTTTGAAAGGAAGGAAAAGGGAACGGAAAAGGAAAGTTGTGACGTGGCCAAGTATACTCTGAATTTGTGCTGCATTTAACCCACTCCCACCACCTACAATTGCTGTCGCTGCTAGAACTCGAACCTGCAACCTTTCAATCACAAGTCCAAATCTCTAACCGTTACAAAACGGCTGCCCCTAAAGGAGGCGTGCCCCCAAACCCCACCCCTAATCCAACCCTCAATGGGGGATGAGCAAATCATATCAGAATTTACAAATGAGATTGTACAAAATTCATTTAAATTACCGACTAAATCAAAAAGTTTTTAATTGCTTTGAGATTGCGTTTGAATATCATACAGCATGTGTACAAGTTCCCACAAGTCTTAAAAGTACTTAAATTTCAGACATATGGATTTCAGGCCTTGAAAGTACTTAAAAACAAACATAGGTCCGCGAAAGTGCTTGAATTAAATTTGAAAAAAAAAATGTGTTTTATGGTGTTATTTCAGTACTGTCCTGCTGTCAGAAACAGAACAGAAAAAAGAGAAATTGTTCATTTAAAAATCTTCAATTTAAATCTTATACAAGAAGTATGACAAAAAAATACACATCTTATCAATGTTTCAGAAATGTGTTGAATTCCAGTATTGAATTAAACAAATTGTATTAAAGTTCTTTGAACGTAACTGTTTAAAATGGTCTGTTTTTTTATGACACCTTCAAAGCATCATCATTACTCTGACATTTTAATGTAAATATTAAGTGAAATGTTAAGTACAGTAAGGACTTTCGTGGCGCTACTGTACGTATGCTGGCGGTGTGAATTACAAAGGTGTTTGATTTGAAATTAATGATGCTTTAAAAAGTCCTTGAATCTGCTGTTCGTGAAAGAGTGGGAACCCTGAAAGCCACTGTAGTACCGTGTTCACTATAGAGCTGCACAATATATCTTTTCAGCATCGATATCGCAACGTGCACATCCGGAATAGTCACATCGCAGGATTTTCAATGTTGAGTTTATATTTTGGGATTATAGTTGACCTCCAGCGACAGATCAGAGATCACACATGAGATCACTGCAGAGTTGAACTAAAATGGAGTAAAAATTTATCATTTGCATGTGTTTCTTAAGGCCTGTTACTGAGTTTTTCAAGAGAGTTTAAAACATTGTACAAAATAGAGCATTTGTAATTTCAGAAAATTGAAAATTGAAAAATTTCTATAATTTTATTGATTTTTTTTCTACATGTGAAGACTATATAGTATTGTTTTACATTTGATTATTCAACTTCTGAATCTGAATACTGTTCGACTCCCCCAGAAAACCATAAATTTCACATTTTTCTTTGCTCTATTATATTTATCTATGCTTTGTAATTTATTAATTATATTTGATGCATAATTAACTCCCCTACAGAATCATCCCAATCAGTCTAAATTAATGAATTATTTCCCAATAGTGCTATTGAATTTATCTGGTGAAACCGTATTCATATCGCAATATATATCGCAGAGAAACAAAATATCGCAATGTTGGATTTTTCCAATATCGTGCAGCTCTAGTGTTCACAATAAATGCAGAGCACTGCTTCACTTGCTCTAGTTTACTCACTGGATGTTATTCCCCTCCTGCAAATTTTCTGTTCGAGTTTAATTATTTGAACTTGATGAAGCAGAAGATGCGATTTGAAGCAAAAAAAAAAGATTTTCAGCGCATTCTGCATTGCACATTCTTTATGATTTGCACCATCCAGCCAAAATTAGCCTCTATTTGAACATTTGAATTGACTTTGTATGTAACTTAGTCAAGCGTATACTTAATTCCACGTTTGGTGTGAACGCAACATAACACTATCAAGCTCTTCTGAATCACTTAAGACTGCAGGAAGAAGAACTCTGCAAGAAAGTGGGCCAGAATTGCTCATATAGACTGTGTGTTGTGTTGTTTTTGTTGTGACTTAGGCCAGTGAGCAGCATTGTTTTCCTGTGTTGATGCTGATGAGTGCATTTCTGTGTGTGTTTCAGGCTCTGGAGAAGCACTGTAGGGTAGAGGGAGGTTACAGTGGAGTGCGAGATGTTTACAGCAACACTCCAAACCATGATGACGTGCAGCAGAGCTTCTACCTGGCTGAAACGCTCAAGTGAGTACACTAGTGCTTATAGATATTAAATGCTATGTTGTGTCTTATGTTGTGCTGGCATATGTTTGGAAAAAGGCAAAAAATATAATGTATGCATCAACATTATTTATGTAATTTATGGCAGAAGTCATTAGAATATTAAGTAAAGATCATGTTCCATGTAGACATTTTGTGAAAAAAAGTTTTTGATTAATAATATGTATTGCTAAGATAGGGGTGGCGCAGTGGGTAGCGCTGTCGCCTCACAGCAAGAAGGTCGCTGGTTC
The DNA here is from genome assembly GCA_903798115.1 of Danio jaintianensis. NCBI lineage: Eukaryota > Metazoa > Chordata > Actinopteri > Cypriniformes > Danionidae > Danio > Danio jaintianensis. Next base: position 4,114,741 of record CAIGQV010019088.1, read on the forward strand.
GAGCCTCGGCTGGGTCAGTTGGCATTTCTGTGTGGAGTTTGCATGTTCTCCCTGTGTTCGCGTGGGTTTCCTCCGGGTGCTCCGGTTTCCCCCACAAATCCAAAGACATGCGCTATAGGTGAATTGGGTAAGCTAAATTGTCCATAGTGTATGTGTGTGAATGAGAGTGTATGGGTGTTTCCCAGTGATGGGTTGCAGCTGGAAGGGCATCCACCACATAAAACATATGCTGGATAAGTTGGCGGTTCATTCTGCTGTGGCGACCGCAGATTAATAAAGGGACTAAGCCGAAAATAAAATCAATGAATGAATTGCTAAGATATTGGACAACTTTAAATGCACTTTTAATATTTGGATTTTTGGAGACTCAAGTTTTCTCATTTAGTTGTATCTTGGTGAAATATTGTGCTATTTTAACAAACATACGTCAATAGAAAAATAATTTATACAGCTTTCAGGTAATATATGTTACCGGCAATGTGTGAAATCCAGCATTCTATAGTATGCCTAGGAAATGTATAGAATGCCTAAAATCGAACGTCAAAGTATGAAATGATTGCTACTTTATAAATTGGCTAGGCATTCTGTAGAATGCCGAGTTGCAGTGCGTCAAGTATGTAACTGGCCATTTTTCCCACCACTGATGTTGGTGGTGGTGCTTGGGTCGTTGTTTGATGATGGCGATCGAAGCACGTGAGTGTTGAAAGTTATTGTAAGACAGCGTATTGCCTGTACGAGGTTCCACTACAACATCACAGATAATATTGCCATAATTTGTTTCCCCGTGGATTGTTGTGTGACCATGTCGGAAGGGAGTGTAGTGCCAGGACAGGAATCATGCCATGTTGACATGTAACAATGGTTCTATGATTAATTATCTCAAGTAAGAGCCAATGCTGCTAAAAACTGTCATTTTAACCGAAAAGTTACCAAAAATTGCACAAAAAAAAGACACTTTGCCTAAATGATACTTGTCATTCTATATAATGCCTAGGAATTGTATAGAATGCCTAGGAAATGTATAGAATGCCTGATGGTGTTAGACAAAGTACGAAATATCAGTTTTTGTAAACATTTTGCATACTTTTCCTAGGCATTCTATACATTTCCTAGGCATTCTATACAATACCGTGGTTTCACACATTGCGGGTAACATACACATCTCAATTTAAAAAAAAAAAAATTGACCAGGTACAGGGTCAAAAATAATCATAAAAAAACACACGCACTTACATTCTCTTTTATATTTTTAAATAAGCTCATGTCAGAATATTGTTTACATTTTTACATAAATATGTTATGCTGTATGACGATGGAACATTATTTTGACATTTATTTGAAATGATAAAGTAGACCCTTGCATTTAATATACATATATTTCTTTTATATTTTAAAATAAGGTCATGTCAGAATATTGTTTACATTTTTATATAAATATATGTTATGCTGTATGACGATGGAACATATTATTTTGACGTTTATTGGAAATTATAAAGTAGACCCTTTACTTGCATTTAAAATACATTAACGTACATTCTATACATATAAATTGCTATGTATTTTTTATTATGCTATATTCATGATAATTAAGCGTATTTCTTGCAAAAAAAATTATATAACTCTAATACAAAACATGTTATATAATAACTTTGTATTATTAAAATCATAATGCATGCTGTACTGTAAGAGTCCTGATTCACACAAAGTAGATTACTGTAATTTGATACTGTAATAATGCAAAAATAAAATGCATTATATTAATGACAATCTAACGAGAAGCATCAATCAGAATAACGAGGAGGAAACGTAAAACTAATGAGAATTTGGGGAGCAGTGATTATAATGCTCGTCATAAAATAACTTAAATCTTAATGACCTTCATCTTTTTTATGCAAAAGAGAGGTGAAATAGGATAAACTTGTAAAATCATCTTTGGATCCCAGAGCACTGAGTTTGAATCTGACTTGAAATCAGATCAGCCAGTCAGTTAGATCACAGTTTTTCAGAAACCTCTTCCCACTTTGGTGTGCGGTATGTATCAAATGTTTATGAGTGATCCATGGACTGAAACTCACTTGTGTTTCTGCAATCACTGACTAAAAGGGAGCTCGTTCTCTCACAATTTAATGAATGAAGCCATTTCTCTGTCGAGCGAAAAAATAGTCACTGTCAAGGTTGACTGAGACGCAAGACTGTGATAGCTGAAATTCATTCACAATCATCCTTATCACGCAACATCCGGCATCAATGACACAGATAAATGAAAGAAAGAAATAGGTCACACTTTACAATAAGGTTTCATTAGTTCATGTATTTACTAACATGAACTAAGTCAGAGGGTGACACGGTGGCTCAGTGGTTAGCACTGTCGCCTCACAGCAAGAAGGTCGCTGGTTCGAGTCCTGGCTGGGTCAGTTGGCATTTCTGTGTGGAGTTTGCATGTTCTCCCCATGTTTGCGTGGGTTTTCCGGGGTGCTCTGGTTTCCCCCACAGTCCAAAGACATGCGCTATAGGTGAGTTGAATAAACTAAATTGGCCATAGTGTATGTGTGTGAATGAGTGTGTATGGATGTTTCCCAGTACTGGGTTGCAGCTGGAAGGGCATCCACTGTGTAAAACTTTTGGTTGGCGGTTCATTCCGCTGTGGTGACCCCTGATGAATAAAGGGACTAAGCCAAAGGAAAATGAATGAATGAATGAATGAATGAATGAATGAATGAACTAAGTATGAACAATACTTGTACAGCATTTATCAATCATAGTTCAACATTTACTAATGCCTTATTAAAATCCACATTCATGCTTGTTAACATTAGTAATGCAGCGTAATTTAACATACACTAACAATGAACAACTGTATTTTCATTAACGGTAACTAACATGAACAAATACTGTGATAAATGTATTGTTCATTGTTTGTTCATGTTAGTAAATGCATTAACTAATACAACCTTATTGTAAAGTGTTGCCAATAAATGAAGAAAGGGTAAATGTTATTGCACACTGAATCCGAATTTTTTGCCCATAATTTTCGCACGTTAAAAAATATATTCGACCTCACGTTGTGTCAATCGTATTGACACACTGCCTCCGAAACTTTCATCCGTCATAAAAAAATCCCAACCAGGTTCAATTTTTTTCTGCTTTTCGCACTTGAAAAAGTGCTTTGAGAGGTGTTTTGACAGTTCAGAGCCACCGTATAAGCAAAAAGCTAAATCATTTGAGCTACAGATAACTTTGACAAACACAGTGCATAAAATAAAGACAGAATGTGGCAGACAGTTGAGAACCCCTATATGGTGAATTCAGTGACCCACACACCTCTCCCCTGCTGCTGTTTAGTGCGTGTGTGCCCATACATTTGACATACTGCCCATAGACATTATAAGAGAAAGCATGGTCCACTTTCTGTCTGTTGCTTCGATACGTCAACGCGGTTGCCATGTATTATAATGTCTGTGGTACTGCCAGTCTCTGTTCATGATTTGTTTACGTACGTGAATGTGTGAAGTATCACACAAGTATCACAAGCAATGTATCAAAATTCCACTGATTTCCTGAAATAAACTTTGCATTTTGGAATAATCCAGTGCAGCTCTTTGATAATGAACTGAACTCTCCTTCCTCTCTACGTGAGTTTGTTTACGTGGCAAATTTTTTGCATATGAATACGAAAAAAACGCATATAAAAATTTCTGACTTCAGTCTGCAAAGACCTTAACTCTTTAGTTTAGGTCGCAATTCATTTCATTAATAAACCATTACCTAACACTACTAGCTTAATAAACTACTAATTAACTATTATAAATAGTGAGGAAGAAGTTGGGTTTAGGTTTTGGGTAGGATTAGGGATGCAGAATAAGATCATACTTTATAACTACTAATGAACAGTTAATATCTTAGGAATAGAAGTCAGTAGTTAATAGCATGAATTGTGACCTAAACTAAAGTGTTACCAAAGAAAGAACAGATTTGAGAAGTTAGCGAGGTCACAGTGCACTTCTGTATCCCGTTTTTTTTATTTTTACGTATCTTTTTCCAGTTCTTCAGTTTGATTTGCAGTTTAAAAAGGAAATCACTTTCTGAGTCTCATCCTGCGTTGGCTGACATTGACTCTCCGTTTTCTCCTGTCTTTAATACTCTGGAGGAGTGCTTGCCCTTTGGCCAGGAGGAGCAATTGAACACACACACACACACACACACACAAAAAAGACTTGCCGATTTTATAAGAGAGCGCATCCAGAAAAGCCTGTTTTCAGCTTTCCCTTCTCTCTCTCTCTGGCTGTTTCTTATACTGCTGTTGCTCCTGGCTAGCGTTTGCCACTTTTGCACTGTAAGTGCGTATTAAGTAATGATTGTTCTTCTGAGGCAGACTGTCTGGCGGGCTGAGGGATCGCAGTTTCCGGTTCAGAGAAATGCTCTCAGTGTGTTTGTGGCCATGACTCACTTCTTCAGCCCACTACATATACTGTGTTTCACATGCTCAGCCACTAAAGCCAGAGCTTACACAATACATGAGAATCTGGTCATTTACTCATCCTCATGTCATTCCCTAACCGGTGTGCCTTCAGGCCTGCTTACTGCATTTATGCATTTTACTGACACTTTCATCTAAAACTACAAACCAACAACCTTGACGTATTAGATTTATGTTTTGAATGTGTCATTATGCTTTGTTTGAACTGACACCGTATCCTAACAACATGCGGCGCGACAAGATTTTAGTGAGAAGCTATTTGGCTGTCTGCACCAAATGCCAGAAATATTTAAATACCAGGCACTGCACTTGCAATGAAATGGTAAAGCTTTTAATCTAATTAATACATATTAAACCTAAGGGCATTTTTGTGTTTTTTTTTTGGCATTTCTATGTGGAGTTTGTACTGGGTTGCAGCTGGAAGGGCATCCGCTGTTTAAAACATATGCTGGATAAGTTGGCGGTTCATTCTGCTGTGGCGACCCCTGATGAATAGAAGGACTAAGCCGAAGGAAAATGAATGAATGAATGAACGTTTTAAACCTCTTTAACATTATTAATAGTTATGCCAGTTGTTGTTGGTTTGCCTTGAGTCACAGTTTAAACCGTCTGCTAGTTATTTTATTTTGAAGATCTGAGGTGAAATATTTGCTGCTGCTTTCAGTAGAATGACAATAAGTGTCATGTAAAATGGTATTTAAAGTCACATTGGTAGTAGTTAGCACTGAATAAAGCACAATCTGAACCTGAGGTGATCATTGGCATAGTAGTATATGATGCTCTGCCGTGACGTTGCGGAAATAGAAAATGTTTCTAAAATAGAAATTTCACACCTCGCCGTCGCAGATAGTTAGTACAAAAACTCCTTTTAAAGGTGCTGTATGTAAGTTTTTGACTCTTCTAAAGCATAAAATTAACATAATATGTTTGCAGATATTTAAGAAACATGCTACATCCCTTTAACACGCCCAATTCCAGTTTAGCCAATTATATAGCCTTGCTGCAAAACTGCGTGTTTGATTTATTCAGTCAGGAAGGCTCTCAAAGTATGCATCCACGACTGAAAATGCGACCTCCGGTGGACAGTAACAACCTTCAAAATGAGACACGGAGTCAGAGGTGGTTATTAATTAGCAAATAATATAAATATTATGAACGTAAACATTAGGTGAGCAGGTTAAATTGTAACTCCGTGTCCCAACAACACGCTAAGTGACGAGATTTGCAGTGATGAGTAATTTGGCTGTTTGCACCAGACACAACACAACAGAAATTTTAATACAGGCATTAAGATCCACAGAATAGTGCACTTCACTCCAACAGGGTTCATACGGTCATGGAAAACCTGGAAAAGTCATGGAATTTTGACATGGCATTTTCCAGGCCTGGAAAAGTTTTGGAAAATCAGAAAAACCCACAAAGTTTTGGAAAAGTCATGGAAAACGGATATCTGTATTCTTGAGTATAGGTTAGTTGTCTTTACTACTTTTTTGTCCTTGGCCAATCACATACATTATTAGTGCGGTGTAAGCATCATCTAAATCAATTTTACATAGATATAAATATAAGCTGAAACTAAATAGATTAATGCGTGTTTTTTACGATATGCTGTAATAAATTTTAACATGTTTTTTTTTTTTACCACGCATATGTGGACATTGCATGAAACATTAGGTCATGAAAATTTACTTGAAAGTCTTGGAAAAATCATGGAAAAGTCATGGAATTTAAGTAGTAAAAATGTGTATGAACCCTGCTCCAATGAAATGGTAAGGTTTATAATCTAATTAATTAATATTAAATCTCTTTAACATTATTAAATGTACATGCTGAATGATATGTGTTGGCTTGCACTGAGTCACAATTCCAAAGTTCAGTTTCAAATGGTTTATTTTATTTTCAAGATCTGAGGTGAACTATCTGCTGCTGCTTTCAGTATATGGCAATAAATGTCATGTAAAATGACATTCAAACTCACATTATTAGCATTTAACACTGAATAAAGCACATGAGGTGTACCTGAGGTGATCATTGTCAGTTTTCTGCTGTTCAGCTGCAAGAAATAGAAGCCGTTTCTAAAATATAAATTTTAGGTGTTGGTTAGGACAAAAACTCTTTTAATATGGAAAATTTTCCTTCTATCACGTACCGTTGCTTTTATTTAGAACACAGTTTAAATCAGCCTTTAGGCTTGATCGTCAGACTCGCTCCTATTGATGTCGTCAATCTGGCAACCTGCGCTTGCGTGTGTTTTGAACCAGGAGTGCAATACCTAGTTCAACTAGTGTCAAACTTACATACTGCACCTTTAACATAAAAAAAAAAAAAAAAAAAAAGATTATTTTATCGCGTGTACAGTGGTACAGTTCGGTTCAGTTCAGCACAGTAAGATTCAGTTTGGGTCACCCTGATCAGGCTTGCATTTCCACTGCCGACAGTACACTTATTTGATAGGCATGGTGCAACAAGGTTATTTTAGTTAATGAAAACTAAGACTAAAACTGTTGTCTACTAACATTTTAGTGAACTGAAATGAAATAAAACATTGACAACAAATGAAAAAGCGAAAACTAAACGAAACTAACAACAGTCACAGAAAAACTAACTAAAATAATATAATGATTAGCTAAAATAAATAATCGTTTTCAGTCAAGTGAAAAATTACCCTCCTACTTTGTGCAGCACTACTTGTCTAAAGCAGGGTGTGAATTACAGGGGAGTTTTAGTCTGACCCCCTAATTAACACTTGGTCCCCCCTGAAGGACGTCAAACAAGATGTATGAGGGGGTCAGCCCTTTAATACGGAGAAATATTTTGCTCTGATCTGTATTTTATATAATAATGTTAATAATTCGAATAGTTAATATAAATATACATTTGACCACTCCTATAACAGTTCATACCATTGTGAAGGCATAATCTCGCCAATCTATGCGAGAAATCTACAGCATTGATAGACATCGTAAGTGACTCTTTTCTCGTGAAATAGGTGTTTGTTTCTCCATAGCCTAAAAGTAAAGTCAAATTAGATGCATAGTTTGTATAGTTTATAATAGCTAATCAGAGAATACTGTAGGTCAGAATACATTAAAAACATCCCAAAAAACACTGAAAACTTTACTTAAATTACATCTAATCTATTAATAAAATGTATTGAAGATTTCAGGGTTTTGTAGGATACATAAATTTGATTCACCAAAGCATGTATTACACAAACTAACATTACTGAAAAAGTAGACCCCTATGGGCAATGTATAATCCGCAGACTGGTCTAAAGCACGTATATGTAGCATTCAGGTTTTTTAGAGTACATTAAAAAAAGCGGTTCAATTGTAGAAGAGGAGATCAGACAGTTGTGTCTCATTAGCCTCATTTATAATTGGCCCTCACCTCTTACTGGCAGAGCTTTAAAACTGAAGGTCTGCAGATCACAGGAGGAGGCCAGGTGTGGTTTTAGCCCCCAGGAGTGCTTCATCCAGTGGACGTGCATGATTTAGCTTTAACTCTGGAGGCCTGAGGTCAACAGCTTATATTTACACAGGGCCAGTGGAGAACAGAGCCTTTTATCAGCAAATCTCCAGCCAGTGCATGTCTGTTCTGAGAGGAAAGGAGGGTTAGAAAGCGTATTATGAAGGTCACAACTTTGCCAGGAAGCAGGCGTCAGCATTGGCGTCTTCAGCTTAAGTTTATAGACTGTAATTTTTAACAAATGTCACCCTGCCTTCCAAATAAAGATGTGCCTTCTAACCTGATGTTTTTTTTTTTTCTTGTTATTGGCTGCTGGTTTTTTGAATTATGGCCTTCACTTGTGAAACAATGTCCTTTAGCTTTGGCCGTCGGCCCGCAAGTTGTTTCTCTTAGCCAGGAGGAGGAAAGTGTTTAGAATTGTTGCAGTTAGCAATCTTCATTTCTTATTTACATTGTTGTTGTTGTTGTTTTCGTCTTGGCAGTGTTTCATTTGGCTGAGAATATTTTACTTCATCAGCGCTTGGGGGATTTCCTGTTTTGCTTGCAAATTAAGCATTTTAAGAGGTAGATTTACTTGGACCGTTTAGCATTAAAGGAGATAATTAGTGATGTTTATGGTTTTGCTGTTGTGCATACTAAGTATTAAACTATGGCATGTGACTATTTGCACACCATTTGTGCTGTAGACATGAATGATGAATTAATTCTTTGTTCATTCAATCATCCATTGTTTTTTAAACTACACTAATGTATTTATAGCTAAATTATGTGATGTAATTATATTACTGTTATTATATATCTGTAAGTTGCATCTTGTTTTACACAACATTTTGTTGTCAGAATATATTTATATTTAGACGACAATAAGAATTTAAGAATGTACTTAATGGAAAAATAATAATAACAAAAATATATAATAATACAAATAATAATAACAAAAATATATAATAATAAAAATAATGATAACAAAAATATATAATAATAAAAATAATAATAGCAATAATAATACTAATAATAACAACAACAGTAACAACAGCAACTACAACAACAATAATAATAAACTGCAATGAAAATAAGTTTGTTGTATTTAGATAATAATTTATTTAATTGAAAATAACAATAATAATAATAATAATAATAACAATAATTATAATAATAATAATTATTATTATTATTATTATTATTATTATTATAAATGGCAATGAAAATAGTTTTGTTATAAGAAAAATAACTTTGCTATGAGAAATCCATAGAGACCTTCTTATCAGACCTTCATATAATAAAACAAATATTAATATCTTACTCAAACTCATAAATAATAACCTAAGAAATTCCAAGTGGCATTTTTTTTTCTTCCAAAGCTGCATAATTTTTTTGTTAAAAAGTTGTTGCTATTATTTACTTGTGACAAAATATACATTGATATAAAGTACAGCTGTATAAAAGAGTCATGCATTTTCATATTTGCTGGACAAATTATATATAATTTAATGTTTATACTAAACCTACTTACTTCATAGATTTACTAATTATTTGCCTCTCATAACCTAAAAGATGAAAAAAAACATAATAGTTTTAATAACTATATATTATATTATATTATATTATATTATATTATATTAACTTGGTTTATTAGTCAAGTTAGGGTAATTAGGCAAGTAAATGTGGTTTGTTCTTTAGACATTCGGAAAAAAATCTTGCTTAGGAGGGCTAATAATATTGACCTTAAAATTGTTTTTTTTTTAAATTAATAACTGCTTTTATTCTAGCTGGAATAAAACAAATAAGACTTTCTTCAGAAGAAAAAATAATATCGGAAATACTGTGAAAAATGCCTTGCTCTGTTAAACATCATTTGGGAAATATTTGAAAAAGAAGAAAAAAAAAAATCACAGGAGGCTAATCATTTTGACCTCAGCTTTATATGCAATTTTTTCCAAATACCCCCTTACCTCTTACAAGCACTTTCACTGTGATTAACTCCTGTAGATGACAAATTAAAACACCTGAGGAATTGTCTTTATTTATTTTCTTCTTTTTTTCCCAGGTATCTCTATCTGCTGTTCTCAGACGATGACCATTTGCCCTTCGACCACTGGGTGTTCAACACAGAGGCTCATCCTCTACCCGTCATCAAGAAAGAGAGTCCAGAGTTACCAAACCATCTCAAGTAAACCTAATTCCACCTCAAGAAACGCCACTGAAACACAACTTCCTTTTTTCTTCAGCAGTGGACAAGAGCAATGGACGTCAAAGCGCTTTGGCTGGAGATTTCCTGTCCTCCAGGACTCCTGCTGGAGCTTTATGTGTTTTTCCCCCCTCCTCTGCCGTCTCTTTTCGGGAATCCGCATGCTGCCCCCTGCCCTCCTCCTGTCCTCTCTTTTTTCTGTCCTTAACACTATGGACACGTTTCTGAGCCTCGGAGACCCAGAAGGACCTTTTTTTTTCCTCTGTGAGGAGACCAGACCGTTTTCCATCACACTTGCCCTCTCACACACTTTATAAAGCCATAGGTGATTCAAAGTGCATCCACGTCCTTTTGTATGTATGTTTTTTTTTTTTGGCATCATGTGTGTTTACATGAGCGAAGATGTGAGATCTGTCTACTGAAACTTCGCCATCTCTTGCTGTCTGCTTTTTTTTCGGCGTTGAGGTTTGGTTCAGTATTTTGAGGCTTTATTCGACAGCAAGGTAGTGAAACCAAGTCAACTAGTGCCTTTTAGTCTTAACTGATCAATGTAGTCCATTTTTAATAGCAACGCTCCATTTAATTGCGCCGTAAGCATCGTTCTACCCTCATTATAGACATACAGTCGTTCATCATTCATTCGTGAGCTTACTTTTGTTGCATAGAATGTGTAAAAAAAAAAAAAAAAAAAGGTGTTTTAATTGTTTACTAAATCAAAGGAGGACGAGACTTTTTATGACATGTATAATACCTTGACATGTATAATAGAGTACTTTGTGTTAATTTATTAATCAAGAGGGTGAAGGGGGGTCTTTATTTTTGTCGGTGTGGAGGGCAGGAATCTACAGAGCTTCTAATGAGATGTGGTGATGGAAAAATGATATGATGGGGGGGGGAAATTATATTTCGGTGATTTAGCGTTTATTTGCAATAGCATTGTGTTCCCCGAATGAACATTGCACCTGCTTGTGAATCTGTTGTGCTTCTCCACCAAAATTAGCATTCTCTAATAAAAGTATGGCTTTTATATGATTTGAGAGGAAAGTTTCTCCTGGGAATGCCAAAGAGAAACTTTTTTTTTTTTCTTTTTTGAGAAACTTTGCATTCCCTTATGGTGCGTTTACACCAGACTCGGATGAAGCGTCAAGCCCGAGTGATTTACATGTTAAGTCAGTGCAAAGACGTGAATAGACATCCTGTGGCGTGTTTCGCACGAATGACCCTCGATCCACTCGAGTTGGAAAATTGGAACTTTAGCAGACATTCGCGCCGCGTTAACCAATCAGGAGCTTGCTCTTGTATGGGCGTGATTATGACATAGCGCCTGTAGTTGGTGTCCCGAGGGGAAATCCTCCTGCTGACACCAGACAACAGTTCATCAAACTGGGCTTGGCTCAGTCTGAAGCACCGCTGAAAGCTTCCATCCATATATCCATCCTATCCAGGTATAGTTTCTGGATGGGAGTTGATGAACTCACAGAGCTCAGAAAGGATCTAGTGGACTTAGACACAGCGCGAATCCGTGTCTATTGTGAAGTGAATTTGATGCGCGAATGAAGTGAGTAAACTCAAAATGTTCACGCGTCTATTTACGTGTGAATAGCGTGATTTATTCGCACATGCCGCATCTGGTGTGAACACAGGAATACAGTACTTTATAAAAGTTCTTTCAGAAATCTATTCCATTCTCTCACAAATTTATTGCGTTCCCTCAAGAATTATTCTATCGCACAATGGTTGCATTCTCTCATAATCTCCCCCTCCATTGACACAATAGTTTTCTAAGAGGACACAAATACAATATAAAGTAATAGTATATTTCTTTGTTAATTCAGTCAACAAAAATGGCTTGACACAAACAGAAACTTGGCACGGTTTCCTCTCAAAATGAGTTTTATTACAAAGAAATACACTCAAATAGTTTGTCCTCCTGCTTATATATATCATATCGTCTCCATTATAAATGTTTAGCTGATGAAACGTTTTTCAGGGAAATTAAAAGTGAATGAAAAATATTTCTCAAGGGACCTCAAATTTGGCAAGCATATTTGCAAGAACACAATAGATTCTTGGAGGAGTGCAGAAGTTTGTTTGAAGATGCTATAAATATAACTTTCCCCTCCTGTTTTTTTATTTATTTATTATTAATATAATTTGCCATCACCATGTCTTTTTTTTGGATTTCCATTGGAAACAGCGATAAAGCTGCTTGAATCCTTTGTGTTTTATTAGAACAACATGGGGCAGTGTTGGTTAAAAGGGGAGTGAACATTAGTTTGAATGTACCACCAAATGTGAATTGAACATACTTTGGCCTAGTTGTTGTGATTTATCATTTTTATCTGTTTGTCTGTTCGTGTGTTCGTTTGATTTAACATGAAAGCACAAAGTTGTGAATCAGTATGTTCGGGTTCTCCGTGTAGAAAAGAATAGAAAAATTACTGTAGGATGACAAGACAGCGTAACTGAGTTATTTAAATAGAAAACAAGATGCAAACCAATGAATTCAAAGCAGTCCACGCCACTGGATACAACACACAAACACTTAAGGAAGTAATAATGCATACACATCACATACACTACATCACATTCCAAATCATGTACCAAAAATTGGACCAGTTTCCATCCTTAAAGTCTTTTAAGAGTCGGAAGTTGCTGTGACTTTGTTGTTGTACTTAAAACTGAAATGGAATATTGAGTAGGGGGCGGGGCTTTCTCTTTGCACATCATTTGCTCATATCAAACTAAATGTAAGAGGGGCGTGGTTAGGAATACTGACATTAACAGAGAAGAATCATCACTCAAAATGCGGAAATGGTCAGTCTTTGATTGAAGATTACCAAAACAAAACAAATTCCAGTGCGTTAGCTTGCACTGATGAATTATTCACCTAAACGCCTAACAATGTGAGCTAGCAAAATAATCATTGTAAATTTTGATTTCACACCGACTTCAATGATATGTTTTGTGAAATTGACGCAGGGCGTGCTTGATGAAACGTATATATTCAGCCAGTGTTTCCCAAAACGAAAAAACCAAAACCATCATGTTTAACTACAGTGTGGTGCTTTAACCAATGTATTATACTAGTGGATCTACATGGGGAAATAAAAAATAATAATACCTCGCAGGGATTCCTCTTTTGAGGCCAGCGACTGCAAAACTTGACATGGTATTTCTGCGCCGTATGTATGCTAGCGAACGGTGTGCTGTCGGAGTTAGCAAAATAAATCAAAGTACCGTCATCTGGAGGGAGGCCCGTCATAAAACACTGTGACACTGTAGATAAGACATCGCATTCACTGTATTCATGATACTGCGAGTCTAAACCATGTTAAGCACTGTCGCGGCTTAGCGTGGGCTAGCGCTTTGTGCTGTCTCTTTCGTGAAAGTGATTCCTCAAGCTGTGACTGAGAATTCGCAGCAACTCTTATGCTGGGTTCAACAACAAACGCGAAATTAAGTATTTGCGTGAGTAAATTATCGAGCGAATTATCATAGGCAAGCGAATTATTGTTGTGAGTGACGCATTTGCCGTGAAAGCACAGAATCGCCTCAATTGCGTCTGTCGCGCAAGTTCAAGTAATTGAACTTTGAGAACATTCTGTGAGTAAACTAGAGCAAGTGATGCAGTGCTTTGCGTTTGGTGTGAACCCAGCATTCGTGACATTCAGGAACAGACGTTTCCTCGCATCTGGTTGCGATACGCAGAATAGAAGACGTGCTTTTCAGATTAAATATTAGTTGTTTAAATATTGTGTTGATGATCTTACATAGAAAATGCCTTTTTCGTTTGTGATTCTTGTCGTTCGTTACTTCTTTTATGAGACAACCTCGGAAATGTAACTGTACAATATTGCTGATAATCATTCCATTGCACATAGTCTGATTTCGTTTTTTCTTTATATATGCAATTATGTTTGCGAAAAAATTGTTTGGTTTTTATTAGATTTTTTTTTATTTGTGTTTCTTTTTTTAATTGTACATATTCCATTCTGGCAAACTGCCAGCCATCATTTATATAAATCTTATGATCTTATGTAATAAATTATATTAAAGAGCAGCAAAGGTTTTTGATAAACTATATTTGTTACACTTCAATTGTGAATAAAACAATCTTTTAATATAATGTTGTTGTTGTTATCCTTATTAATGGGGGTTTCCTGATTACCCACCTACCCTATCTATCTATCTATCTATCTATCTATCTATCTATCTATCTATCTA
>CAIGQV010019088.1:4130663-4144477 GCA_903798115.1 Danio jaintianensis
TTTTAGCTGAAAATGTGGCATAACATTTAAAGAAATATGTTATGCTTAAATCAAAATGATAATCAAAAGTATCATACATACTGTAAAAATGTTGATGTAGAATAACAGTTTTCTTTGTGAATGTATTTTAAAGTGCTGTTTATTCCTCACTGAAAAAAATGCTTCAAAGATGATTCATTGGATTTACTCAATTTTTTTAAGGTAATTATGTATTTTTTAAACAATTTATTTGGGCTAAATTTAAACAAATTTTAGCAGTGTTTAACTTAATTTTGTTTATTTGTTTGTTTAAAGTCAGCCCATATAAATTGTTTGCAACAATTTTGCAGAAATAATTTTTTTTTTGTGTATGATTCAAAGCTGAATCAATTCTCAATGCCTCTTTGATAAATAAATGTATTTTTAAAAGAAAATAATAATAATAATGTTTAATTATAGACAGAAGACCAACCCAGGCTCATTCTGAAAATGTACTGCTGTATACATTGCTGGAGATTGCGAAATACGTCCCAGTAGGTACGTTTTTTTGCAGTTTTTGCTAATCCACCAGAGGCCGCTGTTTACGCTTTTTGAGATCTCAAATTTCTCTCACTAGTGCCATTCGCCCCTGCTGTTCTCGCGTAAATCCACCAGAGGCTGCTGTCGACTGACCGATCGGCTGACCCACCCTCCTCCTTCCCTAAACCCAACCAATAGTGTTTTTAAAAGCACCGATTGACCTGCCCACCCCCTTCCCTAAACCCAATCCACAGTTTTAAAAAGCAATCCAGAAAAAGAAAAGCCCTCGCCTGTTTTTACCACGTTTTCAGATTTTACCACATTCTCACCCTGGAATTTACTTGTTTATTTTATTTTTTGTCTTCTATTTATGTCTTACCTGCTTTCTGGAATCGTTCTTCACCAGACTCAAACCACATTGTCGCGGTCAACTCCTCTCTGCATCTCAAGTCTGCCGACGTACATGGCGAGCTAACCGGACAAACTTCTAACGGCGATAAAGCCGTCCACATGGAGGTAAGCGGTCAGCTGGTAAGCACAAAAAGGAACGGCATCATACTGCCCCGTAGCGTCAGTTTTAAAGACGAAACACAGCCATACGTACTTCTATAATTCGCGATCTCCAGAAATGTATATAGGGCTACGTTTTCAGAATGAGCCTATGTTGCAGAAAACAGTAATTCAAGATGTAAATAATATTTCACAATATATATGCAGCCATGTAAGCAGAACATGAAGGAAGGAAGGAATAATAAAGAACAAACAAACAAATAAAATAAAATGTTACGGTTTCCAACCCTTTTAACCAGTGTTACTACATTCTTACTATAATACAAAATCAGTGTTGCATTTGATCTTTTCCCATTTCTTTCTTTTTTTTCTTTCTTTCTATAAGAACAATACAAAAAAACAACAACAAAAAAAGCATAAAGCCACAGTACAATACACAAGAAGAAAAATTAATGATAATAACCAAAATATACAAAAGGGATATACATAATAAAAGCACTCATTAAATGAAATGAACAAACAATTTACAATTTTCAGTTGTTTTTAAAGCCTTTTTTTTTGCAACAGAGTTCAAACAAATCTCAACCTACAGTAACACTCCTTCAGTAAGCAAAATGTTTTTTTTTTTATCTGGTTTGTAATTTACATTTACATATATAAAAATGCTGTCTTTTATCGATCATTTGGTTTGTATTGCTTGTTGCGTCATAACCAAGCGGCAACCTCCCGCTCTCACTCATGAAGCCAATACGGAAGTAACTGAAACTGCAATTCATCGACTCGCCTTTGGGGGCTGGCTCCAGGAAGTCCAAGTGTTCACTGACTGCATTGCTAAATTGGCCAATTTTACAGCTGATTAAAAACATGTTTACAGCCTGGTACAAAAGATGGTTTTGGTTCATATAGCTAATATTACCCTTCATGACAACTGTGAGGGGGGTGAATTTTTTTATAACTCACCCGTTTCGTTTATATTAAGTGATATTAAGTCTGCATAATTAAGGGCGTGGCCACTTGAGTGACAGCTAGGTCCCGCTGGTCACCTCAGCTGATTCCGGCTGATTAGCCGGTGAACTCGGCATATACATTGTGTTTTTGTTTTGTTTTATGTGGCTTTACACAGTCAATTGCCTTTTGGATTTATTTTCTACAATTATCAGATAATATGGCATGCTGTGTGCACTTAATTGTGCTAGCAAACCATTTAAGTTGCCTCCATTTCCCAGGTGAGTGAAATTATATACTTATATAACCTATACATGTATTTGTTTTATTTAAGATAATTTATCATTTATAATTTTCTTTAGACCTGTAAAGCACTCCAGAATCTGACAGATTGATTAGCTGTAGGCTAATGAACAGTCATCTGAAACATTGTCATACAGTGTTATGCCTGGATTTCATAAATAGCCTTGCATTTACTAACACAGACTATATTTGAAGTGTTTGAAAGTAAATCGCACTTTCCTCCTGTAGAAAAACGTCTTAAGAACAATGCTTAGTGGCTCAATGTATTACAACAGTGTTTTTAAAAGACTAAACATTTATTGATATAGTACACAACCGAGTTGCAGGCAATGAAGTATTAAGCGTTTCTCCTAAAGAAAAGCCTGTCTTAGCAAAATGCTAGCAGGCGTCTGTAGCTCCGCTCACGCTCCGCCTCTTTGCCCTTGTTTGGTATTCCCCAGTCGGTGCAATGACGCGCGAACAAAATGGCGAGGGTTGGCCACGCCTACTTGTAGCTTCTTTTTTTTTTTTTTTTTGCAAAAAAAACAGTTGACAAGTTTGTATCAATATTTGTAGCTTCTTTTGCGTTCTTCAGAAACCTATGGGTGACGTCACGGATACTACGTCCATATCTTTTACAGTCTTTGGTCATAACCATAGATATTTACATTAGATGTCGCCTAACCTGTTGTTGTCTATTGGAAGGAATGCGTCATACAGCCGCCATTTTAGTACAGGGTAGCGCTCCTTTGAAATGAATGCGGGACCAAGGTGCAGTGGAGGACTGTGGCCATCCAGAGCCAGAGATATACACATATATACATAAATCTATGATCGGGAATTTTCCCCCGTGGTCAGTACGCAAATATTTTTTTGAATTACGAAAATTATAATTTTACATCACTTTTCTACATCGATGGATAAGTGACGGCACGGGCATTGCCGATAAAGAGTCTGTGTTTGTGTGCATGGAAATGTATTATCCTCCCTCCCTGTTAAATTTGATCTAATCCGTGTCCTGAAACACCCCCTCTCCTGCTTTCACTTCTCATTCTACGGAGGGAGCGATTCTTTTGTGAATGAATCTCTGTTATGAACGACTCGTTCACTTAGCAGACAATAATACAAGTTTCTAGCACCGCAGCGTCTCGTTGTCATATTTATTTTTCATTGTTTGCTGATTTTATTCAACAGAACTAGCATAAGCCTAGAATTCAGTGCAAGTTGATGCTACTTTGCCTTATGATGAGTGCAGTAAGAGACTGTATTATCATTAACGTTACTTGTTGAGCACAAAAGTTTGTAACATACAAAAAAACGAAATCTTACCTATGAAATTTTCTGCCTTTGTGCTTTGTTTTCTTTGTTTGCTCGTTACTACACCCGTAAACCGCGCTAAAGTCCAGCATCTTCAGATTGGCACACTGTCTTGACTAGTGCGGTTGAATGACATTTGTCCTGGGAGCACTGTACAAATGTGGCGGCGCTATTGACGCATGCTGAGGGTCCGTATGCGATATCTAGTGTAAATATCTATGGGTCATAACGCCAGGAAGCCCCGCCCACAGTGAATTCTTATTGAACCTAATTAGCGTCCTTCACCAGTACCGAACAACATCAAACACCTATGTTTGTTCTGAAAGTTGGTAAATATGCGGACATTACACGACTAATCCCCAAAATTCTTAATGGAAAACGATAAATATAAAATGCCTACCGGAGAAGCATGACGGAAGTCTTGGAAATATGAGGTATGTGCTGTTATTTTTATATGGTGTTGAGTTCTTTGACGGTGATTGCGCAATCGCGGAGAACGCGCTCATAACCTTTGCTCTTTAACCTACTGCTCTTTGTTGCTTCACGCCGCGTTTTGGCTTTCTGCGTGAAAATGCTGTTTTGTAGAGTCGCATAATCATGTGTCATATAAGCTTGTGGGTGTAATGTTTTACAATCATTCTGCTTTTGTTGTGTGAAACCTGTAGTAAATAAATAGATCGGCTTTAAATACAATGCTGAGATTAAGTGAACTGTTTAATGTGTGGTTTGGTTGAAAACAGCAACAACAATTGTATGTTTTCCATGTAAATGTTTGTTTAAACTAATTTTAGAAACCGGCTCATAACATCAGTCTACACTACAGTCAGTATTTTTATTTTGCATCTATTTGTAAAAATAGTGCATTTTAAAATGCGTTTCACTTATTGTTCTTGCTTTATCCGTCAAAATAATAATCATATTACTTTTTAATCAATTATGGACTTTTTTTTTTCTCAATGTAGACTGAGAATGCTAATGAAAGTGTACGAAAGGGATGTATTTCTCGGCACAACAACTGCCTTCTTGAAGTTTACGAAGACCTTGCAATATATATAGGGGAGAGCGGGGGCAAAAGCACCATTTTTCATTAAAAAAAAACCCCAATTTTAAAAGATAATGTTTTTACGCAGAAATATATTTTTGCTGTGGTAATAACTCACAAGAGTGGTCTATCAAAATCAGCTGTTATTTTGTATCAATAAATTGCACATTGTTACTTTTGACCCCATCAGCAGTGACGAAAGTAACACATGAGTGGGTCAAAAGTACCACAACAATATTTGCTAGATTTACTGGCTTAATCTTATTTATTTTAAATATATCTGACTATGACCTTGTTAATGTTCACTGCAAACAGCATTTTCATTTTAAAAGCAATCCAATAATGCAAAATGTAAAAATTGTATTATAATTATTGGCAATACGCATTAATTTGATAAAACATCTAAACCCAAACACTGGAAACTAATTTGGAAGCGAAAAATAAAGTCTGAATATTAGCAGTGAGACATAAATAACAAGTGTCACTTTCATCCCCACAGGAACTCTTGCCATTTAAATCTGATTTACTTTTGAACTGAAAAACTCAGACATTTCAAACTGTGTTATTGCACTAAAAAACCTGTAGATTGATCATTAGTGTGACACACGAAAAGAGAAACACAACTTGTAATAAGGAAAAAAAAAAAAACTGCTACAATAATTTACTTTTTGCACTTAAAACCGAAATTTGGAGCTAACCGTGGGACACGGTCCTGAAATCAGCTGATATTTGGCAGCTCCATCAAGGGTTGCATGCAGAATGTGCTGTTATAGCCTGGAAAGCAAATGTTGTCAAGGCTTCGAGAAAATCGCTTTGTTACTTTCACCCTACGTTACCTTCGTCCCCGCTCTCCCCTATATATTTGTCTTCTTCCACTTAGAGATAGCTGTAGAGTAAGAATATGCTATCAAATAATAGGAATAATTTTACCTTAAAGTTACATGGTTTATGAACAGCTATGTGTTAGAAATGTGAAATAAAATGTTAGTTTTTATCAATTAGATTCCTGTCACGCTTATTTCTGTAATTGTGCTTCAAATTACAGGAAATGATGTCACTTGATATCTAAAGACATGACAAAGCTGTTCAGCCACAACATCGATTTGCACGCTGAAGCAATAAAACTAATCTGCCATACAGTAGGCTGCCCCAGGAACTTCTAACGGGTTTTCAGACTATCTTTAAATAATAAAAGTTGAATGACACGTTTTGCGTCCGTTGCACTTGCATGTGCTATTTGTGTTTGCAAAGCAAGTCTCTTAAATAATCGTGTGCTTCAAACACTTTTATTTAACTTGTGTTTTATGATATGAGTTATTTATTGGCAAACATGAACCATTTGGTTTTTTTAAAAATATATCAACTATGCCAGGGTAAACACTTACATAACCACATTAAAGGGACAAAGGGGGGTAGCGCTGTCGCCTCACAGCAAGAAGGTCACTGGTTTGAGTCTCGGCTAGGCCAGTTGGCATTTCTGTGTGGAGTTTGAATGTTCTCCTGGTGTGCACGTGGGTTTCCTCTGGGTGCTCTGGTTTCCCCCACAGTCCAAAGACATGCAGGATAGGTGAACTGAATAAACTAAATTGTCCGTAGTGTATGAGTGTGTGTGTAAATGAGTGTGTATGGGTGTTTCCCAGTGCTTGGTTTCAGCTGGGAGGACATCCGCTGCGTAAAACATGTGCTGGAGTGGTTGGCAGTTCATTCCGCTGTGGCGACCTTTGAAATAGAGAGAGACTAAGCTGAAGGAAAATGAATGAATGAAAGGGACAAAGTGCATAATACTACTTTTTTCAGCTTTTTTATTTTTAATATTTTGTAAAGTAGAATCATATTGTTTATTTTCACGTTTGTTGTTAAAGTTTGTGTAAGGAATGAAATTGTACTTTCAGAGCTAATTAAATCTTGCACAAATGACATGGCATCATATGTTTACATTTTGTTTTTATTTTCCTAGATATAAAGTCTTAGATGTAAAATTAACACACTGAAAGAACAAACGATGAGTTGCAGATTCTTGAATACCACAACCTTCATCATATCCAAGTTAAAACATTCATACAAATTGAGAGTTTTATAAAGACATTATTTATTTTTATTTATTTCTTTACTTCATATTTAAATATGCATGGCGCATTAAGCAATTTTTATATGTTTGCTCCATTTATCATTTACAAAATAAAATCACTAATAAATATCAAATCACTTCCAATAATAAAACACGAAAATGTATAAAGTGAGAAATTTACTTCTAGAAGATCTGCATGTGCGTGTGTGATGCAGTGAAAGTGGGTCGCTCTCTGATTGGTTGATTGCTATAGTCTCCACCCACTCTTCCATAAGTCACAGTCATGGCATAGATGTTGCGACTCAGCATGGGCCGGTGTAAGATTCTGACGGTATGATACGTTTCACGGTATTGTGATCACTGCTGTAAAACATGTCCTTTTTTTAAATGTCTGAGTAAAAAAAACTACTTTTTTTCCCCCATTAAACACAACATATTTTATTTTAAGAAACATTTAAAATGTTTTGGAACTGTAAACACGTCACACTTCTGCTGTCTTCATTAGTTTCAAAAACGCAGATTTCTTTACATCTTGAAAAGGCTTTGGATATCTTTCTTTTTGTTGGATATAAAGTAAAGCCACTGCACTGTTCAGGTCCAGAGCATGCTTGGATGATGGTGCAAAAGCGATTTGTTTTTCAAATGTTTCCTGAATCGTGCGCTGAACAGTAGCTTTTAATGTGGAGGGTCCTTTTCTGCTGGAGAGACTGTTGCCTTATGGCCCGTTTCCACTGAGTGGTATGGTACGGTTCAGTTCAGTACGCTTTTATGGCCGTTTCCACTGTTAAAAGATACCTAAAAGCGCCCACTTTTTGGGTACCCTTTGCTAAGGGTATGTAGCATGCCAAAAGGGTACCAAAAAGCGAAGCTAGACGTTACAGTAGGCTATTTTTATTATTGATCTGCAATTATAATCAAATCATGTTCATAGAAAGGTTAGTCATGAACATTTATACAGTGTATACTAAGGGTGTGACAAGATCTCGGATGACGAGATCTCGCGAGATTAAATTACGACAAGATTTCTCGTCGAGGTGAAAAGTTGTCTCGTGAGTTGTAATGTTATGATGGAGCGTGAGGGTGAAATTAGCATTGAAGATTGGAGGCAGGATTGGATTTGATCTGCAAATCAAGTGCTTTGCACACACCTGGCAACCCAGGCTGGCCTCGGAGTTGCGCTTGTCACTCGGTTGGGCGGGCGGGTGTGACGTAACCGCTTTTTTTCACCGGAGTTCAGCGGGTGCCGCGTCCAACATAGACTACAACTCTAGCCTCACACATTATGGTTCGTATCATGCAATGGAATAGCACCTCAGATATGCTTAAAGTCATAATCGTCGTAAACATAAATGGAATTAAGACGTGGAGTATTCCTATTTTAGTCGCATTATTGAAGTGCAGATATGTAAACGCTGTAGTCAAACTATGAACACCGTGAAGGACTTTTAGCCGCATTTTGCGACAGGACATACACACCTAGCGAGTCAGTAAAGCACCACAGACACACACATCTCTAAGCGCGCGTAAACAAACACACACACTCACTGAACGATCTCCTGGAGACTCATCGTCACATCATCATCACGGAACGCATGTTTATGCTGTCCGGGAAAAGCTGAATTTTTAAAAAAATTTTCATTGCCGTGCGGTATCAAACTCCATTAAAACAACTCTCTCCTATCAGTCCTTAATTCATACTCACATGATTGCATCCAGTAGCTCAGAGTGAGTAACGGGGGCATAAATGAAATCTTGCTAAATGAAAGTGAAACTGATTTATTAAATTAAAAATTAAATACAAAAAATTACATATATTTTTTTTAAGTTCAGTGTGTGGAAAGAAGTTTGATTTCTGATGTGAAACTGTACAGAGGAGAATCCAGTCAGTAGTGTTTATAGCTAAATATTTAGCAGTGTTTGCATGTCCTTTACCACAGAATTCATTTAAATAGAAATAAAATACCATTCATTCAAATATTTTTTAAAAGCACCTACATTGTTTTTTCTATTTTGTCATTTTTTTCTAGTTCAATAACAATCTATTTTCCATTTATATATTAGCAAATATTTGGCTAATATTTAAAATTATATATAAAAAGATTTTCCATTCACATAGGCTATTAGCAAAATATTTAGCAGTGTTTGCATGTCCTTTACTGCGTATAATTCATTAAAATAGAAGTAAAATAACATTCATTACAAATTCAAATAACATTCAATTAATAGTTTTGCGAATTTTTTTTTTTTTTTTTTTTCAGTTGAATAAAAGACTCTTTTCCATTCATATATTTCATCATCGAGGATTTCTTAAAACAAGTGTAAAAATGGTGGTGTACACAAGTATTTATGTGTATAAAGCCTCTGTTTTGTGAGTAGTGCTTCTCATATGATATATGAACGACCCCTACAGCTTTACTTTGACATTTCCTCGAGCGAGAATGATGTCGACTGAAACTCCACACCACATCCACCAAAAGGATAACACTCAGTGGAAATGGGCCATTAAAAAAACTAATTTAAAAGATTTTAAGATAATTTTAGAAGTTTTAAGAAACTTGACCTTTCCAAACCATGGTAAACCTTGAAACAGTTTACAGACCTTGAAACAGAAGACAGAATTTTATCGTCCCGTGCCCAGCTTTGACATGTAAAAACTGTAGATAACTAATATTTTGCTGGTCTGAACCTGTGTGTATGATCACATATTAAGTGTGCACACACTCCAGGGACTGAATGATGCTGGAGGTGAAGATGAAACAAGAAGATGAGAGGCTTGTCAGAGTGGCTGTGCTGGTAAACGCTTGTCAGCAGGAACACGGCTGTGGGAAGAGCTGCTCCTGCTGTCTGGCCTGCTGTGACACTAGTCTGGACATCATGAATGTTCTCACTTCAAAAAACAAAAAAATCAATCTCTGTCTGATATTAACTTAGCCAGCGTCAGGACGTGGACTCACTGGGTTGCTGATTTTTAACAGGTCAGTGTTTACAAATCGATTACATCAAAATGACAAACTATACATCAGTATAAAGCTACAACCCTCAAGCAGTGATTGTAGTTGTTTTTCAGTGGGAAGCTTATAAAGAATGTATTTGCTAAATTTCTGTAAGTTGTACAGAACACGCTTACTAGATATGGAGTACATACTTATCACCGTTATAACAAGACACACACGCATTCATTGCTGCAAATCACGGTTTATTTGGAAAGGTAAGAGTCCTCAGAACAACATCCCATAGAACACATTTAGTCCAACGACACAATAGTGTTGAATTATGGATGGTTATTCATTTGTTATGATTTGTTTGTCACCATCATAAACATATTCATTTGTTTATGATGTCACCGTTTCTTCTGGAGACCTGTTGTTTACATTGTTTACTATGCTACTTGCGCGTGAAAACAAAAACAAAATGAGACCACAAACTGAATAAAAAGTCAAAGTTACTAAAATCTAAACAAAGCAGTTGGGTGTTTTGATGTTCTGCATGTGCTATCTGTGAGCCACTTTTAGCCAGTAAATTACTTTCTAGTTTGACTGGTGAAGAATTTAGACAATGGGTGCATGATTTTTTCAATATATGGTGACGTTTATTAATCTGTCGGACACGTTATTAATCTCTGTTTCAGTGCTACTGTTAATCATTACGTGGCATGAGGCATCTGTTCTGCATAGCTTTATAGCTTTATACTCATAGTTCCATGTCTGGGAGCAAACCAGCCGCTCTAGCTTGAACTGTTCTAGCTTGAACTGTTAGCACTGTTAGGTGGTTTGCTTCAAGACAATGAACCTAAATCTAAATTACACTGTCATGAAACCCCATTAAAAGGTCTTCCTCATCGAGATCAAATAATTCTTTGACTGAATGCTTGAGAATATATTTGATTTGAAATCCAAGCAAAAACATATTTAGGGTCGTTTTGTATATGGGGTTTACATCCCTTTTATGTATGGACCCTTTTCACAATTCTGGGTTTCTCAGTAGTGGAAGTCATCATAGTTGGGTAAACTTAGAGCACAGTGAATGGGAGAGGACAACAAATATATATATATATATATATATATACATACATACACACACACACACACACACACACACACACACACACACACACACACATACATATATATATATATATATATATATATATATATATATATATATATATATATATATGTATGTGTATATGTGTATATATATATATATATATATATATATATATATATATATATATATATATATATATATATATATATATACACATATACACATACATATATATATATATATATATATATATATATATATATATATATATATATATATATGTATGTGTGTGTGTGTGTGTGTGTGTGTGTGTGTGTGTGTGTGTGTGTGTATGTATGTATATATATATATATATATATATATTTGTTGTCCTCTCCCATTCACTGTGCTCTAAGTTTACCCAACTATGATGACTTCCACTACTGAGAAACCCAGAATTGTGAAAAGGGTCCATACATAAAAGGGATGTAAACCCCATATACAAAACGACCCTAAATATGTTTTTGCTTGGATTTCAAATCAAATATATTCTCAAGCATTCAGTCAAAGAATTATTTGATCTCGATGAGGAAGACCTGCAGATATATATGTATGTACATATATATATGTATATATATATGTATAAAGCTATAAAGCTATGCAGAACATATATATGTATATATATCATCAAAAGGTCATCAGCCTTTTAAAGCCTTGAAAGTTTTTTAGGATTAAAAAAAATAATAATAATAAATAAATAAATACACATATACAAACACATACATGCATACATACATACAAACACATATATAAACACACACATATATATATATATATATATATACACACACACATATACATACACATATATATACATACACATATATATACATACACATATATATACATACACATATATATATATATATATATATATATATATATATATATATATATATATACATATACACATACACACATATACAAACACATATATAAACACATATATACATATATATATGTATGTATATGTGTGTGTATATATATATGTATGTGTTTGTATATGTGTATTTTTATTTATTTATTATTATTATTTTTTTTAATCCTAAAACACTTTCAAGGCTTTAAAAGGCTGATGACCGTTTAACGCATCATAACAATCTTGTGAAAAGGGTCCTTTTGGTGCTCATGTTTGTGGCTAGGGGATTGTTTAATTAAATTTACTATTAAACTTTGGCATTATTTTGTGCTGAATGAGTGCAGAATTTTCCAGCCTGATCTCAAGAGACAATAAAACTCTTTTACATATTGTCCAAAAAGTGGCTACTTCGTACAAATTCATACGTTTTCATTTCTATGAAAACGTATGATTTTTACAAGGAGGAAAGCCCCACAAATCCCACCCCTAAACCTACCCCTCAATGCGGGATGAGCAAATCGTAAAATGTACAAATGAGATTGTACAAATTAATACGAATTAGCCACTAAATCAAAAAGTTATGGATTGTCATGAGATTGCATTGGATTTTCACAAGACAGACCGTGTACTTGACAGAAAAAATATTATTTCTGACAAACAGATCTTCTCATAGTCCTATTAAAGGACAACATATTATAAGCCTAGTTTGTGTCCATCTATTTTCAGAAAAATCTTAGGGTTTGTACCATGAAAATTCAATAGTGAAACTTTAAAAGGTAAGGAAAATATCTTGTTTCCCAGTACAGGGTTGCGGCTGGAAGGGGATCCAGTGCATAAAACATATGCCGGAATAGTTGGTGGTTCATTCCACTGTGGCAACCCCTAATAAATAAGGGACTAAGCCAAAGAAGAATGAATGAATGCATGAAAATTTATTGAATATATATTAAAATAATATGCATATTTAATTATTCATATCGTTTTATGCTTAAGTTGTTTTGTTAAGACAAAGTGTGGTAAGTTCCAATAGAAATACATTTATCTAATAAGTTCTCAGATGCATGTCAGTAGGTCCTGTGATTTGAATAACTACTGTTATTAAACAGCTGGCTAATAATTACTTGCAGAACTGCATGATTTAATATTATATTTTTAAACATCCACAATTGTACCAGTGCAAAAACACATTCATCTAAATAGGTTGGTCTATATTGACATAATTTATCTCTAAATGATGTCAATATAGCACACCCCTAGTTCCCTGTATAAAGGGGAACATATAAAGCAATATGTGTTCTGCCTGAGGCCCTAAAATCAAAAGGCGCATTTAAATACCATGTTCTTTTTTTAGGAAGGATGCCATCGTGCTCCTTTTAGCAAGCCATTTTCCACCACTCGCTGTGCATGAAATAACCTGCACCTTGAGAAGCGATAAAGAATAGCTTGAAGTGATGAAAATGCACAGGAAGCCGCACAAGCTGTGGACATTTTATTCTCGTCCGGCTCAGATTCGTGACACCACTGACCCTCGTGTATGGACCCTCAGTACATCACCGTGACCTCACACAAGGACATCTCATGTTTGGCTTTAGGGCACGTTGCTAATTTTAATGCAAAACCATATAATCAGACCCCCTGCCTACAGCCCATCTGCCATCCCGAATCAAAGTCAGCTCATTTAAAGTCATTTAATGAAAAAAAAAAAACTAAAATAATGAGGGGAAACGCCTCCAAAAAAGATGCAATTTATTTCTCTGGTCTCATAATAGGTTAAAATTGCTAGTCTCCAGGCTCCGGCTGTCAGAAAGCTCCAGCATTGTCAGTAAAAATGATAAGAGGTGAGAGCATGTGATGAACTGTAGGGTTCATTGTGAATAAGAATTAATTCGTTCCCTCGAACCGCCTGTTGGACACAAGCTTCAGCGTTGTGATTGGTTGACTTCTTTAGTTTGAATTAACCTTTAGAGAGCGATCTGTCCCCTTCGCCGCTCTTCACTATGGCGGTTAATGTCATCCTCTTTAAAACGGCTCCACTCACAGAATAATGAACATGAAGTATGGAGTTTCTGAAATCACGCATGCATGTCACCGGGCGGCCCTGACGTGACATGGCCTTTCTGAAGAGTCCAAAGCAAGCATGTAATTGAAAACCCTCTATTTTTTACCTAATCGTCAAGTTGATGAGTTTAATATCTTTTATGCAGCCT
>CAIGQV010019088.1:4144877-4177658 GCA_903798115.1 Danio jaintianensis
ATATGTATGTGTATATATGTATGTGTATATATGTATATATATATGTGTGTGTATATGTGTGTATGTGTATATATATATATATATATGTATATGTATGTATGTAAACGTATGACATTTTTACTATATACATTGCAAATTTATATATTTTAAATATGTATAAAAATATAATTAAAGTTAGTAAATGTTTACATCAAATATGAAATGCCTTGCTTTTTGTCAAAACAAAAGCTTAAATGTAAATGAAATGCATATGGAATCAAATAAATCCTCTGTGTAAAACAATTGCCAGAGAAATTGGCAGTTCATTCTGCTGTGGCGACCTCTGATAAAGTAGGGAATAAGCCGAATGAAAAGTGAGTAAAATAAAAATATTAGATAAAATAAATTAAAACTAAATAAAAAATATATATATAGGTCATAACAATGAGGAAATCCAGTAGGGATATAGGATATATCATATTGTTTTATATTGTATGTCAACCAAAAAAAAAAAAAGCAATAATAATATGTATGCATGTGTGTGTTTATTGTATGCTTGAATTGCTATGTAAATAGCTATGCAAGTTTCATTTTATGTGTGTGTATGTGTATATATGTGTATATTAATATTATATAAATAATAATATTATTATTATTTTTTTTTAAATGTATAATTAATAAATAACATGATAGAATAAGTACAAAAAGAAGCAAAATAGAAACTTATTATTGAGTAAAAGATAAAGATATTGTTAAATATTATTTTAGATTATTGTATAAAATCATTTATACAAAGATAAATGTTCGTTTACGTTTGATTGTTCAATTTCTAGATTTCGATAATGTTAGACTCCCCATAAAACCATTATGCACTATTTATTTAACTTTAACTTTTTTTTTATTAAGCAACCCCTGATAAAGTAGGGAATAAGCCGAAGGAAAGTGAGTGAGTAAAATACAAATATTAGAGAAAAAATTTAAACTAAATAAATTTTAAAAAAGGCTAATTTCTAATATTAAATACGATAATACTAAAATATGTCTTGTGTTTTGCTGTGTGAAAATGATCCTAATCCTTAATGTTGAGTCTTAAAAAACCTCTTAGTAGTTGAAGTGAGTTTAAACCTTGTTACCAGCCCAATTCTGTAACATTATCCTAAAATGAGAGGAATATCGGTATTTTAAATGTCATTATTTTTTCATGTGCGTTTGACATCATCAGAATCCTTTTAACAGCACATGAATAGTTACGCCTTGGACATAAAAGCTGATCTGTGCTATTGTGTGGGTTTAGATTGCCTAAATGCTTCTATCTTTATACCCGAGAGCTTTCTATCTTCTGAAACTTGACTTAAGTTGAACTCTGACCCTAAAACGGAGGCCACGAGGGTGCCAAGCTTCCTGTCCAACTGTAATTACCATGCCAGCATCACCTAGCAGGCCGTCCTGATTGGGTCTTTGTGCCAGTGCCAATTACCAAGACAAATTACTGCTTGTCTGTGCTGTAATGGTACATAATCACAGACCTCCGATGACCAGCTAATATCACTTTGCTTTTTAAAGCTTTAGTCAGAAACATGTGCTTACAGCCACATTTTTTTATAATTATATATATTTTTAGCTATAAATAAAATGTCACTATATAAATGTTTGGAAAATGTAGTAAAAATAAGTAAATCCTGAAGCCTGTTAATTGTGTGAACCAAATATACAGTTAAATTCTGAATTATTAGCCCCCCTGTATATGTTTTTTTTCTCCCAATTTCTGTTTAACGTAAAGATGTTTTAAACACATTTCTAAACATAATAGTTTTAATGACTGATTTGTAATAACTTTATTTATTTTATCTTTCCCATTATGAAATTACAGTACATTTTACTAGATATTTTTCAAGATACTAGTATTCAATTTAAAGTGCAATTTAACGGCTTAATTAGGTTAATCAGGCAAGTTAGAGTAATATTAGGCAAGTCATTGTATAGTGATGGTTTGTTCTGTAGAAAATTGAAAAAAAAATGCTTAAGGGGGCTAATAATATTCACCTTAAAATGGTTTTAAAAAGTGTAAAACTGATTTTATTCTAGCCGAAATAAAACAAATAAGACTTTCTCCAGAACAAAAAATATTTTAGGAAATACTGTGAACATTTTTTGCTCTGTTAAACATCATTTGGGAAATATTTGAAAAAGAAAACAAAATTCACAGGAGGGCTAATCATTTTGACTTCAACTGTGTGTATATGGAGATAAATTTAGAAAAAGCATCAGTAACATTGTGGTCATATATCAAACTTGCTTGATTTGCCTCTGGTTGTACGCTTGTCAATCACAACATAGTTCATAATACATAGGAAATGATAGAAAGAAAGACAGATCAAATTAAACAGAACAACTGACAATGCCTCTGTATTTACACAAACATGCATGCATGCTGTGCCAAAGCAATTTGTTTTCCATTTTAAAGCTGATCAAATCATGTAATGTGAATTAAGGGAAATTAGGGGAGAAAATGCTGAAAACATGCCAAAGCCTCCTCCTCATCTCAGGGTCAGCGGTATATTTGTTGCTTGTTCTACTGAGTGTTCAGGCTTGCTGTAAATGCTGTGGAAAGGCACAGAAAATGCTGTATTATTAGGGGAGACTGAGAGTCAATCATAATTTGGACAAATTTGGTGTAATGAACTATACAAATGTGCAATCAACATATTTGATTATGATTTTTTTATTAATATTAATATTTAGTTGGAAAAGTGCAAATGATGTATGTAAAGCTACTGAGTGTTACATATTTGCAATGGGTCTCATTTTTCAAAATGTGTTTTTTTGCTGGTTCCTTGGCTTGTCATCGATTATATGACACTAAGGGTGCTTTCACACTAGCACTTTTGGTCCACACCCGGGTTCGTTTGACGTCCGAGTTCGGTACGTTTAGCTAGTGTGAACGCTGTCTTCTGAACTCGGGTGCGCACCCATGAACCGTACCCGAGTCCGCCTGAAAGAGGTGGTCTGGGGTACAGTTTGTGTGAACTCTGATATGGTTCACTTCTGATATGAATGCAATTGTACCAAATAACGGCAGTGAACCGCCAACTGTACAACAAACTTTAGTTTTCATAACGTTCACTCGTGTCTGTATGTCTGTGTATCACCTACCTAGGTGACAAGCGGGACTGACCCAGTGCAAACAGTGATAATGTCTGCTTGTCTCCACCAAAAACGACTTCTGTAGACATCGCATGGTGTTCTGAATGTTTTTAATATTTTTTGCAGCAGGTAGACGCAAGTGCCTCTCTGTATTTTGGTTTTGATAACAATACCAAAAGATTCAATAAAAGCAGAACGACCGTGATATGCATACGTCTCCATTTTGGTGCTTTGCTTTCATGGCCGTCACCTAGCAACAGCTGTACACAAAACAGCAGCTTGATGACGCAAGCGTACCGGGGGAAAAAACACAAACCAGCCGAGGGGGGGACAATCAAACTTAGGTTCAGACCAGGCATTTGGACCAAGTATGAAAGTACCCTAAGTGAAGTTTATTTATAAACTAATTTCGAGAGGATCACGTGCTTATGATTATTCACGGCTGGTCCCGCATTAGCTACGCTGATTCACCAATCAGATGATTCCTAACTCACTATAAATAACCAGAGATTTTTTTCTCAGTATCTTCGTCTTGAAGAATCCCCCCGACCCACCCCTACTCCCCCTCCTTTCTAGATGGGCGACACAGCGGCCCAGTGATTAGCACTGTTGCCTCACAGCAAGAATGTCTCTGGTTAAAGTCCTTACTAATACCAGTTGACATTTCTGTGTGGAGTTTGCTCGTTCTCCCCGTGCTCGCATGGGTTTTCCACGGGTTCTCCGGTTTCCATCTTATAACTGCTATTAGCCAGAAATAAGTCGGGGTAGTTCTCAAGATCTATGTGAGCTTAAACTCCCCTCTCACCCTGCTAACGGGAGGGAGCCCAGGGCTCTAGGATCTTATCTGCTCCAGTGTCCGTTCATCTGTGTTGAAGAATGGTGAAACGATGGCCTTCAAAGGCAATCGACAGCGCTCAAATATTTGTAGAAAATGAAAGTTTTTAAACTCGATACTTTTTACAACACTAACTCGCTCAATGCTAAATTGTAGAGCTGTGGTGAAAAATAATTCGAGAAATCTATTCTGCGTTGATATTCAGCAGATGATGCTGTGTGCTTTACAAATAAGGGTGTAAAAATTCATTATTTCTTTGATGCATTGTGATGCAGATGCAGACAATTTGATATTGGTTACCGGTTATTACATACTGACATAATTTATTGCAAATGCGCTATGTAGCATACTATGGCGAGCAATTAAATCAAGTTGAAAACTGTGCTAAATTCACTGCTTGGATGATTTTTTTACTGACAGTAGGTACAGGAACGCGAGACTCCCTATTTCATTGCTAGATTCGAAATCAAGGTTGTAAAGCTCTATCTCTCAATGTGGACCCTCTGACCTGGTGTGACAGTGAAAAATTTTCATGTAGTAGATATACACGTCCAAAACTTGCAGTTTGTCACTTCCACCTAAATGGATCAACGTTTTTTGGATGTCACCTCATACTTCTGTTTTTCACCAAATCTTCTGACCAATCAAATGCTTTAGTATCTGACATGTCCCACCCCTGTCAAGGTGCTTTTCATTTGATGCTCTTGAGTTCAGCTTGAGCTGTGAATAAAAATGAAACTCTATTGCCAGTTTTTTTTTTTAAGGGGAGGAGCTAATTTATGTCCTGTCCTGTTTTTGGGTTTCATTTGAGATTACTTCAAACATCGACTGAAAAATGCACATTTCAAAGCACTTCACTGGACCTTTAACCACCAGAACAAACATGGGTGGCAGAAGATCATGGGTAGTTCATTGAAACAACATAATGCTTATGATAGAATTGCATACTGTTCTCCAAGTCTTGTTTGCTTGAGAAACCTGCCTCTTCTATATTCAAGTGTCGTCGACTGTCGTTTCAAAATAACCCCCATCGTGATGTATAAAAACCAGTTCATAATGCATTATTCACAGAGGCCGGATTGCATAGCATCTAGCATACCAAAATTATAATAAAGTTGATGGCCATCTATTTGACCATGTCTGAAAACTAATTGGCTCATGTAATTAGTCCCACTTGAATCATAAGCATATTCATCAAAGCTCATTCATTCCCTGGGATCTTTAGAAAAGCATCAGATAGCTGAAGCGTGGGCTCAAAGAACACGCTGCCTTTTTGGAAATCGAAATAAGAACGTGTAGCGAGGTTTAAGCTCACTTTAGCGAAGGACGTCCCTTTGAGAATTGGGTTTGGTGGAGATGAGAGATGCTAATTTCTGCGCGGACATAAGAAAGGACTCCTGAAGACACAGATCAAACCAAACTGTTGATGTGGGAAGAATGGAAATGGATCAGCGTGAATAATGTGATTTGATCTCTCTCGCTACTTTTATCTCTTTTTGCTTGGCCGCAGTAAATGCAAGCTAGTATAGGAATGCATAAGCTAGTCTTGTGGAAATAAGTCAACAAAAAGGTGCTCTAACCTGTGGCATAAACAGGTTGATTCGCTCTAATGGCATATTACATTACTGCTGACCTTTAAGAGAGAATTAAACAAAATGTTGTTCTCGTAAGATATTCTGTGTTGAATGCAAGCTCAGGAACAAATGACTTAATCCGTGGGTTTGTGAGAAAGAAAAGCATTGCTTTTCGCTGCACTGTGCTCCCCATAACCCACTGTCACGAATGGATGAAGTTCACACTCTCAGCACAAACTTTTGATTACTTTCTGTAAGGTGTTTAAAACTTTAATCAGTTCGAGAAAATAAGGAACCGACTTCAGGGGTGATAAAATGTAGCTTAAATTCGGCGAGGTGCTCAAAGTTTCTTTCGCCATCAATCTTTCTTTTACCAGAGGTTTTAATCTAGAATGTAGGGGTTACTTGTTTTAAATAGTGACTGGTGGTTTTTAGCTAGTCATTCATGGTCTTAAGCTGAATTAAATGAACACTGGTGAGTCGTACTGATGCTGAATTGGAATTTAAAGGTGAATAGAATTTGCAAGAGCTACAATGCAAAGAAATTTATCAGTCACACTATGATTCTTTGTTGTTGTTAATGCTCTTTAAACATTTTGAAGATCAAGAAGGTCGCTGGTTCGAGTCCCGGCTGGGCCAGTTGGCATTTCTGTGTGGAGGGGAAAAGCAAGTCGTACTAAATTGTACAAATGAGATCGTACAAATTCATACGAATTAGCCACTAAATCAAAAAGTTACAAATTGTCGTGAGATTGTGTTCTCCCAGTGTTGGCGTGGGTTTCCTCTGGGTGCTCCGGTTTCCCCCACAGCCAAAAGACATGTGCTATAGGTGACTTGAATAAACTAAATTGTCAATAGTGTGTGTGTATGGGTGTTTCCCAATACTGGGTTGCGGCTGGAAGGGCATCGTTGGGAATAGTTGGTGGTTCATTCTGCTGTGGCAACCACTGAAATAGAGACTAAGCCGAAGAAAATGAATGAATGAATGAATGAATGAATAAATATTTAATATTGATGTCATCCAGTATTTCTTGGATTAGCCCATAGATTATGTTTGCATATAGTTTAGTGACATATAAAAAATGTGTAAACTTTATTGTCTCACAAATTCTATTTTATTTATTTTATGAATGATAGCAATTTTAGTGTTTGAAAAGCATGTGAAGTTCATTCAAATAAGGGCAGTTAGTGTTTATCAATTTTACTAATTAAAAGCATTTGTAATCATTTAATATCAGGACACTTATACAATTTAAATATTTATAAACTTTTAACACAAGTTATATGAATTACTTTATTTATGAATTATTTTAGCTTCCACAGTACAGTTTGTTGTTTTTAGGTATAACCCATTTTGGTGTCTGTGGACTGAGCTTTGGCTTTAGAAATATCATTATTTTTAGAAAGAATTTATTGTATGTGTAACGTTCAGGGCAAAAGGCAAGAGGTGGATACACATGCAGTAGTTTATATTAAATTAAACAAAAAACAAAAAAGCAAAAAGGGTAGATGGAAAAAAAAAATGATAACAAGGAACACAGTCCAAAGACATCCATCAGAGAACCGACAACATACAAACATTCAACGGCTACCAAACACAGACTGAAAGACAGGGCTATATGTAGTGTGGGATAATGAGCTGCAGGTGTAGTGTGATCACAGTTCATGAACATCAGGTGTGAGGTGCAGAGAATTATGGGATGTGTAGTCTGAGTGGCAGATGTGATGTGTAGAGTGCCCTCTAGTATGTCTGGTACGCATTCTAGCTGGTGACAGACAATATTACTTTATTTTATTTATTTATTTATTATTTAATTATTCATTCATTCATTTTCTTTTCGGCTTAGTCCCTTTATTAATCTGGGGTCGCCACAGCGGAATTTATTTATTTATTTATTATTTATTTATTTTTACTTTTTTATTTATTATTTATAACTTTTTTATTATTATTTTTACTTTTTTATTTATTTATTATTTTTTAATTTATTATATATTATTATAAAAAAAAATTATTATTTATTATTTCTTTTCCATTTTTTTATTTTCTTTTTTGTTTTAGGTATAACAAAGGCTTGGCTTCCATGGCCAAAATTAATAATTAAAACGTAATTGTGTTGTGTGAGTAAGAGATAGTTCACCCAAAATCGGAAATTTCCTCATCCTTTACTCTCCCTCGTGTGGTTTTAAATCTTTAAGAGTTTATTTTTTTCTCTATTGAACATAAAATAAGATATTTTGAAGAATGCTGGTTGTTGGCACCCATTGACTTCCATAGTTGGAAAACAAATTACAATGGAAGTCAGTGGGTACCAGCGTTTTTCAAAATATCTTCTTTCGTGTTCAACAAAAGAAAGTAAGTCAACTAGAGCTTGAACAAATGAAGATGAGTAAACAATGACAGAATTTTCATTTTTGGATGAACTTACCCTTTAATGAGCTGCATATAACCATTTGAACCATGGAAGAAAGAAAAAAATGGCATCCTGTAGTATGCTGCTCATTTAAAGAACAAGAAAATTAAATGGGAAGTAACAGCAAAAAGAATTTCAACTCGATCTAGGACAAGGTCACGGTGATCGGCAACTGTTTAAAATTCAGCTTCTTGCTGTTTTGTCTCCTTCTCTCTTACTGTGAGTCTCGTACTCCGGGGATCAGCTCAGAGACGGTGTATAATGAGGTATGAAGCAGGCAGATTGTTCCATTTACACGTAGCCAAATAGCTCGACCACTTCTGCGGCTAATGCTTTGGATGGACACTCGCAGCGAAAAAAAGTTTCAGGCAGTCTGATGATGACATTTCTATGACATTCTGCCACTCGTCTCCTCCTGAGACCTCCTGGTACACTGAAAACTGGGTTAATGCTAATATCAGAGAGCGATCTGATGAAACTGAGAAAGCTAACTGTGAAAGTGGGTCGAGAAGTGCTGATATTGATGATGCTTTCAGCATTTTTAAGGCTAGGCATTTAGGTCTTTAAATCAGCTGAAGTTTGATGTACCAGATGCACTTTGTGGGTTTGGACGCAGAGAGACTGAACACTCAAAGGTGCAACTTCAAACAGACTAATGTTCTGTGAACTTGGCCCAATATTTTGTTCCCTGGCTCAAAGTACGTCCACTTCTAGATGTAGCCACTGAAACCAGCACAGGGCTACAGTACATGCTCAAAGTGTCCAACATTTTTAGTGAGTAAAATCTTATAGCCCTTAATGCAAATTCTAATAGGGATACTGACTACTGATTTCTTGTCATTATGACTGACCATTACCGTTCCTAATCATTCAGGCACTTTTTTTTTTCTGACAAAATAATATTAATATTTACCATAATGATGTATGATGCTGTTTTTAATGACGATCACATAGGAACTACAAATATTAATTTGCTCAAAATCCTTAACGATCCCAGAATGTTAAACTGAACTGGAGTTAATATGGTGTAATTAAGCATTGTTCAAAGTTCAATATGTAACTAACATTTAACACTGGAACTACTCAAATTCTATAGCTACTAGAATGGTCATAGT
Source organism: Danio jaintianensis (assembly GCA_903798115.1). NCBI lineage: Eukaryota > Metazoa > Chordata > Actinopteri > Cypriniformes > Danionidae > Danio > Danio jaintianensis. The sequence continues at coordinate 4,153,936 of CAIGQV010019088.1, forward strand.
GGTCATTCTGACCGCTCATGTAAGACTGTACAGTACATGTTTAATAAAAAAGTAATGTTTAATGTACATTTTAAAGTAATATTTTTTTGTCGTATTTTATGAAGTCATTACCCTTTAAAATACTTTTTTTTTTTGTAATATATAACCTATAACTGTGTAAAGGCTGATTAATCAGAATCAGAAAGAGCTTTTAATGCTCTTTTAATGCCCTGCATCAAGCTCATGCATATGGTCCTGCGCAGCCCTCGCCGTGGCTGACACAGACGCGTAGTGGAAGCTCTGTGATTAGTCGGCTTGGTAGCGGTGATAAGTGTGGGCGATGCTGAGAGCCGCAAGACCGATGGAGGGAGTGTTTACAAGTGTCGAGTCTCGTAAAGCAGCTTCAGATGGAAACATTTGTTTTGTATTTACCTTATGATTAAAGCTGTTGCACGTCTGCCTGTTCCCGCCTCTGAATGAGCGAGTTTTAGCTACTTGTGCATTAAGGTAGCATTCAGAAAAAAACTAAACACCCGCGAAGAAACTCGACACAGAGGAACATAAAAACCTACTGCCAGCTAGCGTCAGAGCAACACAAACAGCATGCAGAAGTGTAAATGCACAACTACGCGCAAGGCATGCATCGTGGGTCACGCCGATCACTTGACGCAGAAGTATAAATCAGCCTTAAGAGTTCCTAGACCACCGCAAAGGTCTATTAAAAGCGGGAGAGCAAATTGTTTTTTTCAAGGCAGTGAAAATGTTGGGTTTGAAAGACTAAATGTTTTTTAATGTCAGAGTTGAAGTTATAATTTTGATATCAGAAAGTTATGTTTTTGTTAGAATAAATTTGCAACAGACATGCATATTCAAAGCTAAGAAAAAAGTAGCAGACTCTGAAATATGTGAAATACAGCATGTGAAATACTCAGAACTCTTGTGTTTTTTTGTAATTCTAATCAAATAGCAATGTTAGAATGAAATATACACAGCTTTAGGAAAAGTCAGGGTACTATAGTTATAAGCGTTTTATTTTAAGTTCTTAAATTACAAAATGTAGCAATATTCAAAATGACTGCCTCTGCAGTTCTAATGTAAAAAACAAACAGAAACATGGTTAGTTTTTTTGTTAGTTTTCTGTGGTTATTTTGTTTAGAAAAACAGATCAAAATGTTGGTGTTTTCAGCAAGGACTACACTAAATATGACAATCGTCACAACAAATGTTTCATTTTACTTTAATTTTAATCAGTTAATCAGGTTTCAACTAAATATTTTTATTTATACAAAGTTTAACTTAATATTTTTAGTCATTTTGACTGATGTGATTTGAGAATTTCATTTGTTTCAACTAAAGAAAATTAGGCAGCAAGATTTTGTTTACAGTGTGATCTAATGCCTCTGATTGGCTGTTATACACAGAAATGTGTATAATTGCTTATGGTCTTTTTTTTCAAAGAAATGCATAAAAATGTGGTGAATCTGATGCAGTATGTCTAGAGCTAAAGGTAATATAATTGACATATTTCATTTTAGTCACGAAAGCCATAGTTTAACTGTGCAGTGGCTTTTTTTTTTTTTTTTTATTAAATTAAATTAATTAATTTATTATTTATTATTATAATTTTTTTAATATTATTTATTTATTTTTTAATTTATTAAATAATTTATTTTTTATATTATTTATTTATTTATTTATTTATTTATTTATTTGTATTTATTTATTTAAATTTTATATGATTTCATATCTTTTATATTTTGTTTTATGAAATGTGGCCCTAAATGTCTCACCAAGGTCAAATTGGTGAGTTCAGCTATTATTAATATCTCGCTACTTAAGACTGTAATGATTTTTAACGACTCGTCAATGGTCGTAGCTCATGTGGGCAGCGGCTGTCATGGGGATCCAGCGACTTGAGCAGTCTTCATTAAGCATGTGATGATTGAGCCCAATTCAGCTGCCACCAACGAATACAATTAATTTACGTTCTTGTAATTTGTTACTCTCCAGCCCGACCGTCTCCATGACAACCTGAGATTTAATATCTGTTGATGGCTCAACAGTGCGGAGGCAGTTGGACGAGTGCGTTCACAATGGTCACCCTGCAGTTAGACAGGAGCGTTTGTTTGTTGTCAGTGGAGCAGAAAAAAGCAGGTGAGATCCCTAAAGGGTCGGATGAGAGACATTGATACTAATAATGACGCTAATGAAGGGGAAATTGCCAGAGGAGCTTATACTGATGCACATCTCAGTGTAGAGGCTCTATTTGGATTGTAATGCTACAACTTGGGTTAAAGGGGAAAGAAAACAAACATTTGACATTTGTTCATTTAAGACTTGGTAAGTCTATGGTTAAAATAGCTTGAAGATACCCATTTTATTAGAAATTTTATTCACAACCAACTATCCCTCAAACCAGTGGCATTGAACATTTTGTAGTTAATATATTTTTAGAATTCATACAAGATGGATAAGCTGATTGAACTCATGAATATTTATCAGATGTTTCTTAATTACTAGGTAGTTTCATTCATTCATTTTCTTTTCGGCTTAGTCCCTTTATTAATCTGGGGTCGCCACAGTGGAATGAACCGCTAACTTATTCAGCATATGTTTTACACTGCGGATGCCATTTCAGCTGCAACCAATCACTGGGAAACACCCATACACTCTCATTCGCACATACACTACGGACAATTTAGCTTACCCAATTCACCTATACAGCATGTCTTTGGACTTGCGGGGGAAATCGGAGCACCTAGAGGAAACCCACGCGAACATGGGGAGAACATACAAACTCCACACAGAAATGCCAACTGACCCAGCCGAGGCTCGAACCAGCGACCTTCTTGCTGTGAGGCGACAGCGCTACCCACTGCACCTTCGCGCCACCTAGGTAGTTTCTACAACACATTACCTAAATACAATATTCACTAGCAAAATCATCATATATGTTATTGGATTTGTATTTGTCACCAACTTTCTATTGCAACCCAACTGTGATGTTGTTGTTGTTGTTGTTGTTGTTGTTGTTATTATTATTATTATTATTATTATTATTATTATTATTATTAAAGAAAATGCGCTATATAAATTTACATTACATTACAAATACACATTACATATTATTACACCACTGGTTTTAAATGTATTGTGCAGACTTTTTGGGGGGAAACAAATCTTCATTTAATATGGAATTTAAATATTTGCCTATTTATGTCTTTTAATTTTTGCTCATATTTCAGAAGTGTAAATTATTCAGCTTTTTCTACAGTTACCACACCTAAAGACATTTTTCAAAGTTTGTGTTTTCAGACATTTGTCAGATTTTTGTCCTCCTTAAACTGCTCCTGTGTTTAGGGCTACTGTAGTTTCTTGCAGATCTTTTCAAAAGCCTCAACGGTTAATTTCGAAATGTCATGTTTAAGCTGGCAAAGGAAGCTTTCCCAGAAAGTAATTGCACACCTTCGATGAGAATGATGATTAGAATCATCCAATTAAAACCAAGCATTCAACAGTAGCATGTACTGCAATTCATAACTGTGAAATGCATTACTCCTAACCATTTTTGTAGTTGCATGTTCTTTAGGGGTGTAATGATGCATCATAACATTGAGTAACATCATAACATTGAATGATACATCATAACATCACAAAAAAAAAAAATGTGTCTATGTATATTGATGATATTGAACTTGTTTTATCCAAGATTCAGCTGAGGTATAATTAATCCAAAAATGTTAAATCCGTCTTCATGTACTACGTTGCATAATGACTTTTCGTTGCCGTGAGCTGATGCTCTTAAAGGTTTGTTTACAACGGAGAGGGGTCAGTGTATGTGCTCAATAACAGGTAAAAATAATGTAATTGACAGAGTGATTTGTTTCGCTTCATAAAGCAGTGTTCACACTACGAGCGACTCGCATCGGCAAAGCGACAACCGACCATTTATTTCAATGGAGGGCTGGTGACTTCCGGCGACCTGCAGAGGCTAGTTGTATTCTCCATGCTGTAAACCTACACAGACCAGCGTTTGTGGGAGACAAACTGCTGCAATGACAAAGCATTTTATCTACTGATTCCATATATATATTTAGTGTTTTCTCAGAACAATGTTATTTCAGTGGCATGTAAACTCATTTGCTCTGTGAATATCACCATAAAACGTTACCCAAGCAATCTCAAAATGACTAGACCACTAGCGACTTCAATCGCCACCCAGAGCATGTGAATGAGGCATAAGCCCAATGAGTAGTAATAATGATTTACATGCATGTTTTTTAAGTACAAAATGTAGCATTTTTATCAACATTAGGGTTACATATTATAATAATATTGTTGTTTTTTTTTTAGCATATGTTTGAGAAATAACAATAATATTACTAACATTCAACTTTTTTATAGCATACAAAATCGAGATAATATCATATCGTGAGTTCAGTATTGAGATGCGTATCGGATCTTGACTTCAGTGTATCGTTAATCTTAACCCTAGCAGGGGTAGGTTGTTGTAACTGTCTTTTCTCAGTTCAAGTCCTGCACAAGATAAAAAGAAACAAAATCCATCAATCATCCAGCAAATGTTCAGTCACATTTATCTAGTGAGTCAGGCAGTAGCTCACCTGTCCCACTTCCCCATCACTCACGAAGCGTCACATCCATTTGTTATCACTCTGATTTCAGTTTATAGCTGATATTATTCTTCATTTTTGAACTATTAGCCTATCATCCACTGCACCAGTCGCTGATCCCGCCCTTCTGCTCAATAAAAAAGTCTGGTTGCATAAATATATCCGCTTATCTTCTGTTATAATGCAAAAAATAGCTCAAGCTCGGCACAAGAAAGGTAATTCATCATTATTAAAAGAATTGAGGCACAACATTACTGTTAAAGATCATGTTGGTGTCATGACCCTGAGTCTAACAGACGAGGCTCGGTTTCTTATTTCCTGTCAAACAAACTGATATTGACAAGAGCGGAGCAATAGAAGAAAGATTGCCATTGTTACGGTAAGATTTAATCTTGTTCATCATCACTTCAGAGCAAAAGTGTCTGCTGGCGTGATAGAAATGTCACTCCAGCTATGAAGCGTAGCAATGTGGCTTCCTATGAACCTGCCAGACTCGGACAGGCCGGCCTTGTCAATATTCACAGAGCCAATCCCTTTAAAGCAGCACCAATCGGGTTTGTCAGCAAAGACGCTACAAAAGCTGCATGCAAATTGGAGACTCGGAGAGCAGGATTTACTCAAGACTTTCTTATAATCCATCCAATGTGTCAGAAATGCAGCTCAGAAAAGCTAAAGTCCCCCGAGGATGGCCAGTGAGGAATAAAAGTGTCTGTGGAACTGAGGGGAAAAAACCCTTGTCAAAATGAAACAGAATGCAAGAGACTTTTCAACTGAATGGTTTGAATTAGAGAGAGGAATAGCAGCAAGGTTGTAATGTAAAATGAAGATAAACATTACAGTAAAGAGCAACATTTTTTATTTTATTTATTTATTTTTTTACTTTAGAGCTTTTTTTTTTATATTTATTACATCAGAACGGTTGCATAAAGAGTCAACAGTTGGCTCAAAAAAATAAATAATATATATGTATGTGTGTATATATGTGTGTGCGTATGTATAAAATTGCATTGCACTTGATGTATGAATGCCAGTGCATTTATAACAAAATATAAAAAAAATAATATTTCAAAAATGACTGTGGGTGTGTGTATGTACGTGTAAGAATAAAATTCACATGGGAGAAAAAAAAGTCGGAATTTGGTCACTTGAACCATGAAAAGAAAACGTCCGCTTTTCCCGTACAGCATAAACGTGTTTGGTAATGATGAAGACGGGTGTGTTGAGTGTCCAGCAGTTCAGTATGTGTGTGCGCTTAGAAAAGTGTATAGGTGCAGAGAATAGTGTCAAACAGCCGTGTGTGTATGTGGACTGTCCTGTCGCAAAATGTGGCTAAAAGTCCTACACGATGGTAATAGATTGATTGCGGTGTTTACATATCTGTACTGCACTTCAATAATGTGACTTTCCGCACATCTAAAGTGACAATCCATCGTATGGTAATGTCCATGGTTAATTTGTGTGGCTGCAGTTGTAGTTTCAGCTTCTGCTTGTACATGAATAACGCAGCAGCCTTTGAATTCCGGGGAGGAAAAAAAAAGGGGTTACGTCACACCTGCCCGCCCAACCGAGTGACATGTGCAACACAGAGGCCAGCTGTGAGGCTTACCAGGTGTGTGCAAAGAACTTGATTTGCGGTTCAAATCCAATCCTGCTTCCAATCTTCAATGCTAATTTCACCCTCATGCTCCATCATGCTAACATCTCAACTCACGAGACAACTTTAATCTCGTGACACCCCTAATAAATATATATACCATTACACAGAGCTCTTATAATATGTTCTCTGTGCGCTATTTAAGGGTATAGGTGGCGATTTTGGATACAGGGCTATCTATCTTCTGTGTAACATGCAAGGGTCGAAAGTGTGAAATTGCACAATAACACCTTGTTTACTGGGCAGGAGGTTGCTAGACATAAAGCTTTACTGGGGCACAGAATCCCCATTAAATGGCACAGTAAATGAGGTCTAGCAATGTTCCTGGTACTGTGGTATTTCGGTTTTCTCATTAAGCGCCATCTAACGTCATGGAGTGATTTAGCATGTTCACTCTACTCATCCCCAGTGAAAATCTTTTGGATATAAATGCCGAAAAACATCTCAAAAGGCTGAACACGAGTGAAAATCATCTGTGTGCACGAGTCTACAGGTCATAAAAATGTAATGCTTCCTATTAATATCTACAGTACACTTCTGCTTGGTTTACTGACAAAACTTGCATATATTAATGAAATCGATCAGATACGTTTATTGAGGCTAGTTCACATTTGGTTTTACCAGGACGTTCAGAAATACCATGGGATTTATTGCCCTTCCTAATCTCCAGAAACTCTGTTTCATGCATGCATGCACAGTCCCATGAGGTGTAGTTCATGCATTCGTATATGCATTTATTTAGCATGCCTACTTCTGAGGGATGACGCTGAAAATCTCTGCAAGGAAATGTTTTTCTGTCAAGACTCTATACACAGCGTCTGTGTGCTTGTCCTTGGTGTTTCAACACAAGGTGAGCTGTTAACCTGTCCCAGTAAATTCGCTCCTGTGTTCCCTCGCCTGCCACTTAGTCTTCACTCCAGAGCTCTGGGCCCGTCTGTTCTGTTTTTTTTTTTTTTTAGGCTGGAATCGGTGTCGCTGCTGCCTCTAGCCCGATACTTTCATTAAATAAGTCATTTATGGCACATTGCAGAGGTGATGCGAGACGCATTCTGGATACCCCTGAGCTTGTAAACCGTCATTACAGATTATTACATCGACGGCACGTGCACAACTTGGGATTATGGGTGAGCAGATCACTCAAAGCCTGGCATCACTTTGATCAATGTCTGTAATAAAACCCCTGTGCCCTGAGTAAATAAACTTCTCTCCACCGAGCCATCAAATAAACTATGTTCAGTAGAAATCTAATAAACTCATATTTCTAGATCATGCTTCAACGTTTAACATCGACGTGTATATAGGCACTCTGGATGAATGTGTGAATATGAATGATGATGAATGGAAAAGAAACAACAAATGATTGACAGATAATGGGAACGGTACAGGACTGGAGCTCTATAAATGCCAGAGTTGGTGCAAAGGCTATAGGCTAATGTTTATAAAGATTCATACAACATCTTATAGACCATTTTATGTAGTCATGAATGAATGAATGAATGAATGAATGAATGACATATTTTCTGTCGGTCTATTGCTTTATCTGTTGCTCAGTTTGTCACTCTGTTGATCACTGTCTTTCTCTTTCTCTCTCTCTCTATGTAGATTGTTCTCTGTTTTTCTGTCAATCTCTCTATATCTGTCATTGGCTTTGTCATTTTGTGTGTCTATCACTCTATTGATCTTTGTTTATCTGCCGAACTATTGTTCTCACTCTGTCCATTTATTTGTCTGTTGCTTTTTCGAATAGGATTTTTTTTTTTTTTGGTCAGAATAAATTGCTCAGGAAAGGTTTTGAATGACTTTATGGTTTAGGCAACAAACTTTCATATGCTTTACATGTTTGTTTATTTAACTGCTATTTTCATCTATAACACTTCATTTTTGCATCTCGTTTAAATACACTATGAACAGCAGCTACGCTAATTATTTTCTTTATTCTCTATTTCCACCTGGGGATACCCATTCCGAGGTCCCTAGAGACTATGCAGCGCCATTGATGCGATCCAAGACCTGTGAAGAGATGATCCCAAGGTATCCATAATCCTGGACCAGGTCGTATCCCGAGCTGATGCTGTGGTTGTCATGGAGAAATGGAGTGCATGAGACTGATTCCTGAATGACCACTGTGATAAACAAGTCCCCACATTGATTCAGCGGGCCAACCTGACCGCCTGCCAGTGCCCTACTCACATCTGCAGCTTCTCCACGATGGACGTCCAGCTTCTTCAGCCTCCAGCGCCTAGACTGCAGCTCTGAACAGGAAGTTTGGCCAAATGAAAATTGGTCGTGCCTAACAGAGCCTAGTTTCTCCCGAGTTTTTTTTTTCCCTTCACTTCGTCAATTGGTGAAGTTTTTTTTTTTCGCCACTGGCTTGCTCGGATCGGGACTTGTGGAGCTGTGCTTCGGTGGATTTGCTCTACAGTGTTTGAACTTTCAGCAGTGAAATTTAAACCACACTGAACTAAACTACACTGAACTTCAACTCTGAAATCTGGACTTTACTAGAACTATGTTAAGCTGCTTTGACACAATCTACATTGTAAAAAGCGCTATATAAATACACTTGACTTGACTTGACTATATATGAATGATCCCTGGCATGTCTTAAAGGGTTAGTTCACCCTGTTAGATTTTGCTGTATTTAGCGCAACCGTTCTTGGGTGGCTCGCCAATGTATTAGATGACTCTAAGTGTCCACTCACACTATGCTATCCGAACCGTGCCCAGGCACGTTTCCCGGTTCGTTTGACAAGTGTGAGTGCTCCGAATCGTTGGAAGAGATGTGCCAGAGCGCGGTTAGGTTAGATTTGGCGCAGTACGCTTATAGTGTGAGTGCAAAGTGCGCCTGAGCCCGAAACTGAAGACGCGACGTCATTTTTAAAGGACTGTTTCATATAGATTTATTAATCTTTATTACTTTTCAATGAATGCAAACTGTCGTTTATTAAAGATGCAAACCCCTCGCTGCATGACAGCTGCACCTTTAGCAAACCTCATGCAGCACGAGGACTTTGCACATTTATGAGCGTCAAAAGTGCTGGATCTGTTCAGCAAAATATTTGACTTTGTGTCACTGCATCTCAAACGACAAAAAATAATACAAAATAATATAACTAAAGCAAGCTCCACTGTGCTGAGCGAGAGCGCTTCTCTTCCTGTTAAACTGAACAGTCACATCATCGATGACGTAAGCGTGCTCCGGCTCGGAAGGTAAAGATGCAGTGTGAGTGCAGGCCGTCGGGGGTAGTGTGAGTGCAGGCCGTCGGGGGAGAGGGGAGGGGGGACAATCACGCTTCGGCATGGTTCAAGGCAACTGTAGATAGTGTGAGTACGCCCTAATACATAAAATAAGTAAGCTGACCAAAGGGAGAGGACTTTATTGAAGACAATGAATAGTACAGTTCCTTAGCATCGATGTTAACTCGTCGGTCTTCAAGTAACCTAACCCAAAGTACTGTCTGTGAGACAGAACTTTATACTAGCAACAAACAAACCATTCTGTGTTTACAAGGCTTAGCAGGACCCTCTTATCAGATGTTTAAGCTGTTGTTTGCTTAAACTCAAAAGGCTCACACCCATCATAAAAGGGTCATTTAGTTCACACCTATCAGTTTGTGGGAATTGAGGCACAGGTCACTCCCAACATACACAGAATTGATCACATCAGAGTTCTATCATTCTTTTGATTGTTCTGCCTGTTGATTTATCTGCATCTGTGCATCTCGCTATATATAGTCTGCCGCTCAATAGATTGGTGTCCATCGATTGTTCTGTTTCTGTCTGTTGATCTGTCTGTCTGACTGTAAATCTATCAGTCTCTGTTGAGCTGTCTTTCTGTCTGTAAATCTATTACCCGCTCCATTTATTTTTCTGTCACTCTGTTGATCTGTCTGTCTGTCTGTCTGTCACTATTGAATTCTTTCTTTTTCTTTCTTTCTTTCTTTCTTTCTTTCTTTCTTTCTTTCTTTCTTTCTCTCTTTCTCTCTCTCTCTCTCTCTCTCTCTCTCTCTCTCTCTCTTTCTTTCTTTCTTTCTTTCTTTCTTTCTTTCTTTCTATCAGGATTGACAGTGGTTGAACTAGGTATTGCATTTCTAAAATCAAAACACTTTTTCACCCGGCCCCCTCCTCCAATGACTCTATACAAACGCAGGTTGCCAGATTGACAAAACCAACAGGAGCGAGCATGCCTGACTATCAAACCTACACCATATCCTACAAGCAATGACACACAATGAAAGGAATATTTTTAAGGAATTTTGCATTTGTCCAAACCATCACCTAAAATTTCTATTTTAGAAACTGTTTCAATTTCTTACGGCTGAACAACAGCATAAACGTCTATGACAATGATCCCCTCAGGTACTGGTTATGCTTTATTCAGTGTTAAATGCTACAAATGTGAGTTTGAATACCATTTTACATGACATTAATTGCCATGCTAAAAGAAGCATCAGATTTTTTGTTTGTTATTTTTAATATCTTGAAAATAAAATAAACACTGACTCAGTGCAAACCAACACATTTCAGTCACTGAGCATTTACTTTTAATAATGTTAAAGAGGTTTAATATGTATTAAATATTTAGAATATGTATCTTCTCATTTTGGAGGCTGCTTGTGTTTTCAGCCGCAGCCACATAAGTTGATGCAGCCTTCATGACTGAAATCAAATACGGTGTGTTTTCCACCAAGGCAACCCATGGTGCTGAAATATAATTGGGTAAACTGGCAGTGGGCGGGTTATAGAGATCAAAACAAAGACAGACATTCTGGCACTGAACGAGCCTTTTCACAGGAGAATAACTGACTTTAGCATTGTTTTTCAGATTAAGAAAATGTAGCATAGCATGTTTCATAGCATGTTTCTTTCAACATATGGTATTTTTATGTTTTAAAAAGTCAAAAACTTACTTACAGCACCTTTAAAGAGTGTAAAGGTAAAATAAATCCAACCTCAAACTTATAATTGATAATACAAAGATGACCATAGAAGAGAATCAGATCTCCATCTCGGTGCAAAGCTGTGATGACCCATAGCATATATTATTCATTATACACACAGAAGTGACAATGCATCTACAGGAATCCTCAAAAGTCTGTTAAATGTGTCACCAGAGTGAACACAGTTAGACGTGAGATGACAATTACAGGCTTCTTTAATGAACAATAAAACAGGTCTATTAAGCTTAATTGCCGCTGGCTATTACAGTAAGTGTTATTATTAAACTACCTTACTTGGCAAACCCATTCATAGCTCAGCGGTTAGCATAATTTACGGCTACTTAAGCATGATTCTGTTACTCTGTATTTAAAAGCATGGCACCGTAGATCATGCACCAGAAGTATCAGGAGACGCTTTTGAAAAGGGCGTTTCTAAGTAATTACCCTGGTCATTTGTATGGATTTATCTGAAGTCAGCAAACTGTAACTGCTGTAGACAGAGAGATTCGTCTTAGCACCTTAGAGTATAACAAGAACAGAGTTGAACAGTGTGCCAAATCACAGGGTTTTTACAGTGGTTCAACTGTTAAAGGTGCAGCATGTAAGATTGACACCCAGTGGTTCAACTAGGTATTGCAGTCCAAAATCAAAACACTTTTTTTTACCCTGCCCATCCTCCGAGAGCTCCATGCAAAGGCAGGTTGCCAGATTGACAAAACCACCAGGAGCAAGAGTGCCCGGATATCGAGCCTACATCATGTCCTAACTACACACGACGACACGAGATAAAATAATCTTTTCCATGTTGAAAGGAGTCCTAACATCACCTAAAATTTCTATTTTAGAAAGGCTGAACAACAGCATCAACTACTGACTATGATCACCTCAGGTACTGATTATGTGCTTTATTCAGTGTTAAATGCTACAAATGTGAGTTTGAATACCATTTTACATTAGATTTATTACCATACTGTAAACAGCAGCAGATAAATTTACCTTAGATTTTGAGAAAAAATAAACATACATTTTAAAATTGAGCATTATAACTGTGACTCATTAAATATCAGTCACCAAAACAAAGACAACTGTTCCAATACAGAATGCACATTTTTCAGATAAACATGTAAGTTCACTTAGCATGTTTCTTAAATATCTGCAAACATATGGTATTTTTATGCGTTAGAAAAGTCAAAATCTGACATAAAGCACCTTTAACTTTTTGATTTAGTGGCCAATTTGTATGAATTTGTAGAATCTCATTCGTATATTTTAGTACAATTTTCTCAATGACGGTTTGGGGGGACACCAACCTTTTAAAATCATACATTTCTATACAGATAAAATCGTTTGAATTGGTACGAATGAGCCACTTTTTGGATAATACGTGAAATGGTTACGTTTCCTCCTAAGATCGGGCTGGACATTCAGATCATCATAACAGAAGCACAGGGTTAAAAGTTTAAAATTTGCATATAAATAAATGGGTATGGTAGTGATCAGAATAAAATAAATCACCTGTTGAAAATAACTTTACACGCTTAAAATGTTGTAGTTGGCGACATATAAACATTATATAAATTCTGTCTTTTTTGGAGTTAAAAAGGTGAAAATCTCATTCATTCATTTTCCTTCTCCTTAGTCCATTATTTATCATCGCCACAGTGCAATGAACCACCAACTATTCCAGCATATGTTTTACGCAGTGGATGCCCTTCCAGCCACAACCCCGTACTGGGAAACACCCATACACTCTCACATGCACTCACGCGAACACGGGGAGAACATGCAAACTCCACAGAGAAATGACAGCTGGCCCAGCTGGGACTCGAACTGGCGACCTTCTTGTTGTGAGGCGACAGTGCTAACCAAAATAAAGTTAAAGTTGTTTATTTGGAACTGTGCAACTTGGAGGGATCATAAGGAAACATTGCAAACTGAAACTTGTGATGTGCTTTATCTGTGAATAAAGAAAAAGTCTTAAATGAAATGTTGCAAGCATTTGCTCAAATTTTCAAATCTTGCCATGTTCAGAGAGGCCAGCCAAGGTTCTTTTATATTTCCTTTAGCTTTTATTGCTGTGCCTTATTTTGCTTCTATTGATTTGATTTTGGGGGCTTTGGAAGGGTGGCTCTTAAATAAAAGTGTAGTGTAACTGAGATAAAATTGATTTCTTCCACAGTTGGACAGATATCTTTTTGGCAACGTTGCAGGATACACACAGTTCAAGGAGCTAATCTCATCAAACTTCCAGATGAGTTTGCTCAGTCAATTTGAAAAGGGTGAATTTTTCACCAAACTTTATTTTACCATGGAGAATGCATTCAGACATGGCTAGATTTGTAGTTTTCTGTGAAGCCAATTTTGCACTAGTCTCTGCTAAACTCACTTTTATGCTATAGAATGTTGTACAGTAGGTGGTTGCTAAAGTTTGTTATACAATATCTTGGATGTACATGGGAGTTACCTGGATATTGATTGGCTGTTGCCAGGTTGTTCTGGCATATCTGGTATATTGTCTCTTGTGTCTGATTTTAGGGATATCTCATTAACAGTGTTTATGCCAGCACCAAGAAACAGAAATGGTAATATATATTATTTCCAAAATGTGAATGAGAGATGTATGCACTTGTTTAAAAGACTTTTTTTTCAGTAAGAAGATATGCACAAAAATGTTTTGTTAAAGCATGTAGTGAATATATTTGCATGCATTTTATATTTAAATACGAGTCTAACAGAGGGCACTTGCAGTATTTTATTATTATAAAGGCTGGTCACTGACATCTCACAATTTGATTTCCATTTGTAAGCTTGCAGTTTGAATCGGATACAGATGTATTTCAGTTTAATGTTGATTAATTTCAGCTACAGTATGACTAGTCAAACTAGTCAGCTGGGGCCAGTTGCACCAAGAGTAGTTTGCCTAATTGAGACTTACTAAGTTACACCTTACGCACTACTAAATATTTTTGTGTTGCACCATTGAACCATGTTACTCTACATTCCAACTAAATATTTATGGCAGCCTCTGCCCTTGTATAATGGTGGAAAAAGAGATGAGAGCGATATTAGATTGCATATGGTGCAACAGAAGTAAGCAAAAATTTAATTACTAACTGGCTAGTAGTTATTAAACCTCTTGCTTTGATTTGTTCCATTTTAAGCAAGACTGAACAGCTGGTTTAAACCCTCACAGGTGCTTAAAGTACTGGGCAATTTTTTTGGTTTGAAAATTTTGTAAAGAAAAATTGTCAGAATTTGAAATGTGCATATGACAAAATTTCGTTTTGTTAAAGGGGACCTATACGACCCTTTATACAAGATAATGAAAGTCTCAGATATCCTTAGAATGTGTCAATGAAGTATCAGCTCAAAATACCCAAAATATAATTTATTATCCCATGCTATAGATGCCCATTTTTGAGTGTAAGCAAAATCATGTTTTTTTTTGTTTTTTCTTCCAAGAATGTCTTGGGTAACCTCAAGACAAACATCTGTTTAGAAATAAACATCAAATAAGCATCAAATAAGTGTAATAGAATGATTTCTGAAGAATCATGTGACACTGAAGACTAGAGTAATGAAGAGTAATGATGCTGATAATCTCAGGAATAATTTACGTTTAAAAATATATTAAAATAGAAAACTTAGCTTGTTTGGATTGTAGTAATTATTCATGGAACTGTAATTTTTGTTGTATTTTTAATCAAACAAATCCTTATTGACCCAAAACCTTTGAACGGCACGTATATATATATTCTATGAGATGTTTTTGTCCATTTTATTGCAAACACTACTCCACAATCTTTCTTCACGTCAATTTATTGTAAATAAATTACAAAATATGCTTTTCGAATGGATTGGTTAGGAACATAATTTGTATGTTTCACATTTCAGCCAAACACCTGTTCTTGGTTTGATGCCAGTTGCAACACATGGTTTGTTCTCGCAGGAAATGCTTCAAAATGTGATATTTCTCCAGCGAGCTGCTTGCCTGAAAGCCAGTCCAGCTCAACTGTGAAGCTGAAATGAGTCTGATTCTTCCATCAGTCCGTGTCAGCAGCTGGACCTGAACTTACATCCCAAAATTGCCACCTGTAGAGCTGAAACACCATAACAATACGCCATGTCCAGCACAAGAACAACCGTCACACACACCCAGTTTACCTGCTGTGAGACTGGAGGAAATGAGTTGAGGAAAACACATTCCTTTTTTTATATGAAGGTTTGAATGAATATGAATTGGGACATTTGTTGGCCTTTAGGTCTTGGCATCGTTGTAATGTTTTCCATTCCATTGACAGTTTGGCCCAGATGTGGGCTTATATGTGCCAATGCTAATTGTGCCCTTATTATAGAGCCTTAGGGTCAATGAGCACACTGGACAAAGGCTTTCGGGGACATGGATGAAATATCCCAAAATCTCTTGAGCAATTAAATCCATTTAGAATAATAAACAAAGCCTTGGCAACATACTTTCCCATTTTAACCCAGAACGGAGGCTCGTTTGTCACAGCAAGACATCATTTCTTTTTCAATATAACCTACTTTACAGGGCCTTTGTGAGGCTTTTATGGCGTGTCATATATATTTTTTTATATTCTTTGATAAGTAGTTTATTATGATCAGTGAGTGATGTGAGGTAATGAAACTGCCTTCTGTCGCTGTACCTCTTCCTGCTGTCACTTTCTATTTGTTGCCCACAAAACACGAGACGAGTCAACGATGATAACATGCCGCATGATTGATTTCAGGGTTGTTTCTAGGAAAGACAGTTTTAATTTCAACTAGTCAGAAATTTGATGGGTCTTGACGGGTATACCAGAATGCATTTTTTTTGCAGAGATAGATTGTTTTTTCCTAGCTGGCCATGTCCATACGTACATGGGTAGTTTTGTAAATGGACTTTCCCTGCTTTCGTTGAAAAAAAAAATCTGTCCACATAAAAATGCACTGTGAAATTTACTACTCGACTGTTAGAAAAGTGTGTTCTATACAGTATGAATGTGAGTAGTATGAATGGAACTTGGATGTACTACATCTGCCATTTTGTCATGATCACTTGACCTACCCACGTCGCTTCACTCCCATTCATGAATTCTCTCATGGGGCATCATGGCATAGCATAGCGTGCATCGGATGCGCACTTTAGAATCTCGCCGGAAGTAGTAAGTCTTCAGGGTACTTCTCGCATACTGTTTTTCGAATTCTATGAATTCAGGCATACTACTCGGCTCGCATACTGTTTTTAGTGTACTATATAGTATGGAAGTATGCGATTTCAGATGCAGCCGTACAATACCAAAGGGTATAGTATAAAAAAATTACAAATAAAATTAAAATTATGTATGCGTGCGTGTATGTATGCATGTATAGTTTAAAACAAGAGACTACCACATTAAGATGTATAGTAAAGCTTTTTTTTTTAAATAGCAGAAGCAATGGGAAACAAACTCGATATGGTTCAGTTCATTTTCACAAATATTTCATCTGTTTGTCGAATGGGGTCACCCAAACTGATCTTGGGTGAATTTTTTTTTCCACCGCTGCATAAATAATTTGTAAATGTTAATGATTTGTTTCAAAAGGATCAGTCCTGCCACTGCACATGTCAACATGCTAACTATTGTGCGGTCTAATTGGAAACACAGGGGGGAACTTATGTTTACAGTAGACATATCTCACAACAGAAACAAACGACTCAGGGTGAAGATGATTAATTTCCTTTCCAACTCGCTGAAAATGAGCAACATTTTTTTCCCCCTACGGATGAGAACAGTAATAAACATAAGTTAACAAGCTCTTGGCGCAATGTTTGCTAATGAGCTGCTAATGAAGGATCTGTGTATTTGGTCATCGGAAACCACCTGGTGAAGAGTCTGAGAAGTAGTCAGCTAACAGTTTACACAACTGGATATTTTGCCATTGTTTAATGTTTATATATTTGTGTTGTTAGTTTTTGTTCAATGTTATATCATATTTAGGGATGTTCAATGTTTTTTTTTTTTGTGGAGGAGCATTCTAGTATTCTGGTTTGATTCCAAAATGTTGGGATTCGAACTTGATCGAATCAATTTCTAGCTCTAGAATCGATTCCAAGAATTGATTCCTCATTGTGGTTATGATTCTTTTTCGATTCTTTACACTTAATCACCACCCAAATGTAAAATGAAGCTGAATCAAGCACATAGCTTTGGTGCTTTCAAACATATCATGTCTAAAATGCAAGTGCACAACTGTCAAATAGAAATACCAAACAACACTTTGAAATAATAGCATTACAACACTGAAACAAGAGCATGCAGTTTACAGCAAACGCCAATGTCGTGTGTGCATTAGTTATCAGAAATTAAGTTAAAAACTAAAACAAACTTCATTCATTTAAAGGAATGAAAGGTAATAATCAACTCACATGAACATGATCATACTAATTGTTATTAGCAAAAGAGACTCAAATTATTAATTCGTTCTTTTAAAATAAAAAAAGGAGCTGATTCCTCTTATGGAATTGATTCTGAACTTTGGAATCGACTCTTGATTCTCAACACCTCAGAACTGAGGAATGGATTCAACTGAACACAATTCGCAAGATGGCGCCGACGACGATGGCCGCCTCCGTGTCGTGCTCTGCTGTTGTTTTTGTGTTTTTGTTAGTTTGTCCCGTCTTCACATTCCTACAATTAGTTTGACCAGATACGAATTGTTGGACATTAGGACACATACACCACCAAATGTTTTTCCAGACTTGGATTTATGTGATGTTTTTTGATGGACATTGTAGTCGGCGGAGCCGCTGTGCTGTTCAAACGCTGTCAGGCGCACAGACGAGGGAAGCGAGCAGGCGCGCTTGTGAAACTCTGACAGCGCGGGTTTCGAACTGCTTTGCCTAGCATCCATCTGGCGAATCTCAGCTCTCTACCTAACAAAATAGACGAACTCATTCTGCTCTCTCAGACAAACTGGGATTTTTTGCATTCTGCTGCTCTGTGTTTCACGGAAACCTGGCTGAACGACGCCATACCGGACAACGCGCTTCGTCTACCGGGCTATCAGCTGTTCAGAGCGGATCGCGACGGAGAATCAACGCGGAAATCGCGGGGTGGTGGGAGATGCTTTTACATCAATGAAAGGTGGTGTACAGATGTAACAGTTTTAAAGAAGATGTGCTGTCCCGACCTAGAAGCACTGTTTATTAACTGTAAGCCTTTCTACTCGCCGCGTGAGTTCTGCTCGTTCATTCTCGTCAGTGTTTACATTCCTCCACATGTGCACGCGGGCCTGGCGATACAGAAACTAGCCGACCAGATCACGGTAGGCAGAAACTGAAAACAGCCAAACCTGTATTAAGATCTGTGAAAAGATGGACTAACGAAACAGCGGGATCGACCTCACTGACTGGAGTGTTTTTGAAGCTGCTGCAAACGATCTGGACGAGCTTACAGAGACTGTAACATCTTATATCAGTTTCTGTGAAGACATGTGCATTCCTACCAGGACTCAACTCACATACAACAATGACAAACCGTGGTTCACTGTAAAACTCAGACAGCTACGTCAGGCCAAGGAGGTTGCTTACAGGAATGGGGAGAGGGCCTTGTATAAGCAGGCCAAATACACACTGGAAAAGGAGATCAGAGTGGCAAAAAGGAACTATTCTGAGAAACTAAGGAGTCAGTTCTCTTCCAGCGACTCAGCATCCGTGTGGAAAAGTTTGAAAAATATCACAAACTACAAGAAACCATCCCCCAGCACTGTAGACAACGAACGACTTGCTAATGACCTGAATGAGTTTTACTGCAGGTTTGAGAAAACACCCCAAACCCGCTCTGAACTGCTCTTCACACCACCACCACCACCACCTCCACCACCCCCGTCTCCCCCACACTTCAGTTCAGTGAAGATGATGTGCGCCTGGTTTTCCAAAAACAGAAGAGGAAAAAAGCCCAGATTTTGTAACACCAGCCTGTCTAAAATCCTGTGCTGAGCAACTGGCCCCCATCTTCACCCTGATCTTCAACAGATCACTGGAGCTGTGTGAAGTGCCCTCCTGCTTCAAACGCTCCACCATCATCCCCATCCCAAAGAAATCCAAACTTACAGGACTAAATTACTACAGACCAGTGGCGCTAACATCTGTGGTCATGAAGTCTTTTGAAAAATTGGTGCTGGCCCACCTGAAGGACATCACTGAACCCTCACTGGACTCTCTTCAGTTTGCCTACAGAGCAAACAGGTCTGTGGATGATGCAGTCAATGTGGGAGTGCATTATGTTCTGCAACACCTAGACAGACCAGGGACCTATGTGAGGATCTTGTTTGTTGACTTCAGCTCGGCTTTCAACACAATCATCACAAAACTTCTCCTGCCCAAATTAACTCAGCTCTCTGTGCCCAACTCTGTCTGTCAGTGGATCAACAGCTTCCTAACGGACAGGCAGCAGCTGGTGAAGCTGGGAAAATTCTCATCCAGTACCCACACAATCAGCACTGGGGCCCCCCAGGGGTGTGTCCTCTCCCCTCTGCTCTTCTCCCTGTACACAAATGACTGCACCTCAAAGGACGCCTCTGTCAAGCTCCTGAAGTTTGCAGATGACACCACACTTATCGGCCTCATTCAGGACGGTGACGAGTCTGCTTACAGGCAGGAGGTTAAGGAGCTGGCTGTCTGGTGCAGTCACAACAACCTGGAGCTGAACACGCTCAAAACAGTGGAGATGATAATGGACTTCAGAAGAAACCCCCCTTCTCTCCCCCCACTGAGCATCATGGACAGCATTGTGGCAGCAGTGGAGTCATTCAGGTTCCTGGGCACCACCATCTCTCAGGATCTGAAGTGGGACACTCACATTGACTCCATTGTCAAAAAAGCTCAACAGAGGTTGTACTTCCTTCGTCAGCTGAGGAAGTTCAACCTTCCAAAGGAGCTGCTGAAACAGTTCTACACTTCCATCATTGAATCAGTCCTCTGCACTTCAATAACTGTCTGGTTTAGCTCAGCTACCAAATCCGACCTCCGAAGACTACGTCGAATAGTTCGGACTGCTGAGCGAATCACTGGTACAATCCTCCCTACTCTCCAAGAACTGTACTTATCCAGAGCAAGCAGAAGGGCTGCCAAAATCTCTCTGGACCCCTCACACCCAGCACACTGCCTCTTTGAACTTTTACCTTCTGGTCGACGCTACAGAGCACTGTGCACCAGAACAGCCCGACACAGAAACAGTTTCTTCCCTCAGGCAATCTATCTCATGAACACTTGAATGATAGTAATTATGGAACAAACATCACTACCTGCTATACACTTTTTATACACAAACACTTATTTAACAACATATTTTACATGCTAATTTGCACATAACAGCTGCCATTTAACGTTGTATATAGTAATATTCCTGTACATACACTTGTCAATTTGTATATTTGCATTCACTATTACTTTTATTTTTAAAATATATTTATTATCTGTTTTTTGTCCTGTCTCTGTAATTATGTTGCACTGTAGAAGCTCTGTCATGAAAACAAATTCCTCGTATGTGTGAACATACCTGGCAATAAAGCTCTTTCTGATTCTGATTCTGATTCTGACTATACTTTAGTTGCAAAATGCATTGAAACACAATATGCAAATGATATATTACATTACTGCAAGCACAGTGATTCAAAGTGAAATGCATTATTTAAAAGTAAATGCAAAAATAGTAAAATAAAACTGGCCTTTTAACTTCAGCCCACCCTGTGTTTCTAATAGCATCAATTTTGAAAGCAGTGCAATTTCTCTTTTGAAACTCAGGCAGTGGAGAAGGAAACATGCTGACAGAATGCATGGTCATGAGCAGCATAGATTACGCACACAAAAGCGAGATGCAGGAAGTGCCTCTGTGCGTTTATCATTTTGATAGAGTGTGTTAATCCAGCTCTCAGAGCCCACACAGAAATAGCAACCATCCACATCATTACAAACGCTTCAGCCGTCGCAGGCGTACCATGAAGATAAGAAACATGGCCCACACTTACTGTAACTGACAAAGAGATCAGACCTTCACACAGCAGATATCTCTGCTTTCCCCATTTACTACAATTGTTATTTATGTAAAAGCCTGTGTACACCGTGTAGTATTTTTTCTGTCCTTTTTAAAGTTTTCAATTAAAATGAAGCGAAGTGTGGCCATGTATGGTGACCCATACTCCAAATTTGTGCTCTGCATTTAACTCAGCCAAGTGAACACACAAAGGCCCTGTTTATTAAGATGCTTTTTTCATGATTCAGATTACAAGTGGACAAAGAAGACACACGTGGTGTTTAATTGTTTCTTTTGTCCACTTTCTACCACTTTTCAAGTACTTCTCTGATGACGGAGGGTCTATGGGGGTGGAATTGGGTTTCTCTGAACTTTCAACATAATTGGTACTGGGCAAAAATTTATTGCAAATAATTGCATCCAAAAATAAAAATTAATTTAGCCAGTTTAAGTGTGTGTACTGTGTATATTTATTTTGTGTATAAATGCACACATGCCTGCATACATTTGAGATCTGCATACATAAATATCTGTGTAACAATATACAAAATAATTGTTTTATTTGCATGTATGTGTGTGTATCACACGCGTATATTATGTCAAAACGAACTTTTATTTCGGATGCCCGAAATAATCTTTTTCCCAGCACTAATTGTAATTTTAGAACAATTTGAATAATTTACAAAAAAATTTTTTTTAAATATATAAATAAATATAAATATATTTTTATTTTAAAAATTAAAATGAACATATTAAAATATACCAGATCAATTAAATGCACTTTATGGATAGGCTACTTTATACCTTAATTAGTGAAATTATAGATAATTGATTTCTTATATTTTCGATCAGCTCCTTTTAGGCCTACAGACTCTATTCTTTACAGTTTTAACATGTAATCTTTATTTATTTATTTATTATATATATATATTATATATATAAATATATATTAATATATATTAGTTTAACACATATTATGGAACATTTTCAGGAATCAGGGATTGATCACATGAAAAGACCAATCATCCAACACATGCGTCATCCAAAAGTTCATCCAAAAGAGTCTTATATTGTATCTATGAATGTTGCTTTGAAAAAAAATAAAGTTATTAAATGTTTATTAAGGACTTTACACATGAAATAAAACATTCACAAAGCTGTATCTTATGAAAAACACTAGCAGGGGTGATGCATGACAGCTGCTGTTTGAAGTGAATGAAGCAGACATATTTCAAAAGTAATTTGGAGTTTAAAAAATGGAGGCCTATTTATTTTTGCAAACGAAAAAAAAGATTATCAGCAATGGTTGAGTTCTACTTTTTTCCCTCCTTTTAATACAAAACCTAAGATACGACAAAGCTTAAATCAGCTTTTCCAGCCGCTGGGTTTATGAATGAGAGAAGGAGAAGTGGAGAGTAGGCCATCTTTATTGACAATCAACCACATGTGCATTCACACTATTAGGGCAATCTACTCAAAAATGTTTCAACTACCTCTGGAAGTGGTCAAAAGTGGACAAGCTCAAAACATTTCACACCCCATTCACACCTGTACTTAGCGTTGTCCACTTGTGATCAGATTGACAGAAAACACCATTGTACTTAATACCAGGTTTGAACAGACATTCAAGAGTTCACACTTAGCTGATGATTGATTATAAAGCTTTTTTGGCATGCTGTCCCAGGAGAGAGCCCTGAGCTCATAAGATCCTCGAGCCCGGGGCTTCCCCCCATTTGCAAGGCGAGAGGGGAGTTTGATACCGGTAGATCTCGAGAACTACCCTGCTGTGGTATCTAATGAACAGATAGTGATTGCTCTTAAGAGATAACTACTAGGAGCATGTCTATGGTGCCGACTTGGATTAGTCAATTAACTTAAGTTGCATGTTTTTGGACTGTGGGAGGAAACCGGGGAACCCGGGGGAAACCCACGTGAGCACGGGGAGAACGTGTAAACTCCGCACAGAAACGTCGGCTGGCTTGGTAAGGACTAGAACCAGTGACGTTTTTGCTGTGAGGCAACAGTGCTAACCACTGGGCCACTGTGTCTCCCATCTAGGAAAGGAGGAGGAGGAGGAGTAGGGGTGGAAGGGGAGATTCTTCAAAACAAAGATGGCTGTTATATGGAACTTAGGGTATTTATAGTGGCTTAGGAATCGTCTGATTGGTGAATCATAAATTGAATAATGCGGGACCAGCCGCAAGCAATCATAAGCATGTGATCCTTTTGAAAATAGTTTATAAATAAACTTCACAAAATGATAATCTTCGAATGATGAATAACTTTTTTTTTCTTTTTTATTT
Source organism: Danio jaintianensis (assembly GCA_903798115.1). Lineage (NCBI taxonomy): Eukaryota > Metazoa > Chordata > Actinopteri > Cypriniformes > Danionidae > Danio > Danio jaintianensis. The sequence goes on from CAIGQV010019088.1 coordinate 4,177,459, forward strand.
TACTCATAACATTCATTCATTCATTTTCTTTTCAGCTTAGTCCCTTTATTAATCTGGGGTCGCCACAGCATAATGAACCACCAACTTATTTTACACAGCGGATGCCCTTCCAGCTGCAACCCATCACTGGGAAACATCCATACACACTCATTTACACACACACACACACACACACACACACACACACACACACACACACA
>CAIGQV010019088.1:4185637-4204830 GCA_903798115.1 Danio jaintianensis
ATATATATATATATATATACTTTCAGTGAGAGAATTCTAGCCTGTGTTGGGCTGAACAAGTGCACTGAAGTCAGGTTGAATGTGAGGTGGATATGTGATGTAAGGATCATCACTGAGAGAGGATCTGTATCTGGATTTGTTAAATCATTATTCTGAGGTAATTAATCTACCTTTATTGCTGTGTAATTCCATACAAAGTGTGAAGCTTCCTGGTTGGTTCCTGTCTTTTGACTCGTAGTTCGCTCTGAAATGTTTCGGGTTTTTTTTTTTTTTTTTTTTTCCCCACTTACAGCGCCTGGAAACGTGAGCGTGACATACCGCATGTGTACCCCTTCCTATTCGCGCGCTGAACCCGCGCGTCTCCATTTGAAATTACGAAACTGAGCGCGCAAAAGACACTATATGTGAAAGTCCCCTTTTGTTGACTTACAATATCAGACCTGCGCATCGCAAGGCCCTGTTTGCGGTTGAATTTAAATCAAATAAATACTTCACGCAGGCCGATCAAAGAAGTCCCGTGGGCCACATGTGAAATGTGGCCCATAAAATGCCCAGGTCTGATTTTTATTATAGTGTTATACACCAATGTTTTGAAGTACTAACATATACACAGTACTATTTATCAAAAATATATTACTAAATATATTTATCAAAAACAAAGCTAAAAACCATGTTAATGTAAAAACAAATGCATAAACAGTAAAGTGTCATGCAGGGATTTATGGGAAAACCAATTTATGGTTATTCACTGTATATATTAAGAGAACTAACTATTAAACCGGTTACAGATTTATTTTTTTTTTTTTACTTTTAGCGTTTTTACAATTTTTATCATTGAAATCATTTTTTTTTTCGGTGTATTTTTATACAGGAACAAAACAAATGGCTAAATAATTTTTTTTTTCATTGTATTGAATTTCTTCTTTGTTCCAAATAAAACTCCAATTCAATGTCCATTATAGCCAATTCAATTTAGATTCACACTCGTGCAGTAAAAGAGCTCCAGTTCTCCTAATCTGGATTTTGACCAATCCCGTTATTATCTCCTCTTGGAACACACAGCGGCACAGTACACTAATGAAGCACAGATTTCACTGATGATGTGTACTGGAGTCGAAAAAAATGAATCAAGCAGAGTTCATGTATGCAAGCAAATGACTCAGCATCTGAACATGAGATTAGGCTAATTACAAGGGGTCATAAAAAGGGCTCTTAAGTGACTTGAGCCAGCAAGAGCTCTACAGACTAAACCCAGAGAGGCTGTTAATGGGGAGGTTCATTTCCATCATTTGTAATCGCTGTGAACATTAACACAATGCAGCATGTGCATCCACAGTCTGGCATGAGCAAGGGCTTTCTGTGATGCTTGCCTACAGCTCAAATTGGAGTTTTAGAATATTCTCTGTGATATTTGTGCAATTTTGTGATTCAAATATTGACACAGTCTTACATTTTTTAAAAAGCTGTTCACAATATATTTCCAGAGCTGTCAGTCAATATAAATATTTAGTCATCCAAAATGAATGCATACAATTTAACAGATGGATCATTAAGTATAGTGCTGTTATGTTATATTTTGTATGTACAGTATATATGTACATGTACGGTGTTTATTTATTATGCATAAATAAATACGCATACGGTTGAAGTCAAAATTATTAACCCTCCTGTTTTTTGGGGGGTTTTTTTCTTTTTTTTTTCTTAGCATTTTTGTTTTTTCCCAAAATATTCCCCAAATAATGTTTAACAGAGCAAGGAATTTTTCACAGTATTTCCTATAATATTTTTTCTCCTAGAGAAAGTCTTATTTGTTTTATTTTGGCTAGAATAAAAGCAGTTTTTAAAAAAATTTAACACCATTTTAAGGTCAATATTATTAGCCCTCTTAAGCATTATATTTTTTAGATTGTCTACAGAACAAACCATCGTTATACAATGACTTGCATAATTACCCTAACTTGCCTAATTAACCTAATCAACCTAGTTAAGTCTTTAAATGTCACTTTAAGCTGAATACTAGTATCTTGAAAAATATATAGTAAAATATTATGTACTGTCATCATTCATTCATTCATTCATTTTCTTTTTGGCTTAGTCCCTTTATTAATCTGGGGTCGCCACAGCGGGATGAACCGCCAACTTATCCAGCATATGTTTTACGCAGCGGATGCCCTTCCAGCTGCAACCCATCACTGGGAAACATTCATACACACTCATTCACACGCATACACTACGGACAATTTTAGCTTACCCAATTCACCTATACCGCATGTCTTTGGACTTGTGGGGGAAACCGGAGCACCCGGAGGAAACCCACGCGAACACGGGGAGAACATGCAAACTCCACACAGAAATGCCAACTGACCCAGCCGAGGCTCGAACCAGCGACCTTCTTGCTGTGAGGCGAACGTGCTACCCACTGCGCCACCGCGTCGCCCCTACTGTCATCATGGCAAAGATAAAAGAAATCCGTTATTAGAAATTAGTTAATAAAACTATTATGCTTAGAAATGTGTTAAACAGAAACTTGGGGGAAAATGTACAGGGGGGCTAATAATTCAGGAGGGCTAATGCTTCTGACTTCAACTGTACATGTGTATATACCTTTAAAATGGTAACATTATATGTATTAATATTTATATACATGTATGTGTGTTTAAATATACATGATAAATGTACACAGTACACAAATTATTATTTTAATGCAAACTTTTATTTTGTATGTGATCTAGTTGTGATTAACAGCACTAATTATGTATACATGTTTGTTTTTTTTCACTCCATTTGCATCCTTCAGTGTATTGTACTGTATGCTTTTATATATTTGCATTGTTAGCAGACAATTTATCAGCTGCAACATGGAATAGTACTTAGGATATAAAAATGCAACTATTTATAGGGCAGCCAGTCTTGAACCGAGCACTAAACCAATCAGATTAGAGATTCCAGGAAATAATGAATCCTCCAATCAAATCATTGGCTTAGAGAGAGGAAATCTGTGTTTGTGAGAGTGGCAGAGGTCAGAAGGAATTATGAGCAGAGGATGTGATGTGAACACCTGGCTATTATAATCGCACAAACTATACAACTAAAGATTTGAAGCTTTTTATATGGTCGCTAAAGCCTTATTAATAAGACTGAATGCAGTCAAAAAGCAAAAGCAAGCCATAAAGATGCTCATGCTGGGTTCACACCATGTGATAATTACCGTAATTTCCAGAAATTACTTCTTCTTTTTTTTTTCACAGAATTGTTCATATCCATGTACTTGGAATTGTGTGTTTCTATGGTAACATTATTAACGTGGAGCCTAAATTGATCTGCGGTGGTTAAGTGTCACAGTCAAGATATGACTTCATGTTATATTTCATTCCTACTGCGCGTCATGTAATTGTTTTCTAAACGGTACTTAAATTATTTAATCCAAAACAACATTGGACCCCATTGGCTTTCTTGGTAGTTTTATTAAGACAAGGCAAGTTTAGTTATATAGTGCATTTCATACACGTTGGTAATTAGAAAAATAGAAATATATAAATAATTAAAATGATTAAAAACAATAAAAATGTAAAACAGGATTTTTTATTTTTTTTAAAGAAAGAAAGACAAATTATTTGAAGTGTCAGATGTAGCAGAGTGTTCAATCGGTAAAGGAATTCCTAATTTACTCGATCCTAATGACTTGATCGAGTGATCTGTTTCACGGTTTGTATTTAGTGAGCATATCTGCAATGTATTGAAGTCCTAGGACATTTAGTGATTTATAGCAAAGTCCCTTTAAGGCAAGTCATTTCACTTGGCAGTCGTCTTTGAAACGCCTCTCGGGCAGTATGCCTTGGCATTCTGTTTAAATTGGAAAACATCAAATTCTCCAAAATTACTTGCCAAGCTTACAATTAAATTCAATAATATGGAACCTGTACTAGTCTTTGTTGATAAAAAAGTAATAGTACTTTTAAAAATCTATTCTGAATGTAGCTGGGTTATATTTGATATACTTGAGGACAGGTGTGATGTGCTTTTGTTTTCCTGGTTCTGGTCAGAATCCTGGCAGCAGTGTTCTGGATGAGCTGCAACTGTCTGACTGTCTTTTTGGGAAGACCAGTGAGGAGTCCATTACAGTAATCCACCCTGCTGGTGATAAAAGCATGAACAAGTTTCTCTAAGTCTTCACTGGAAACAAACCATCTTATTCCTGGAAGAGAGAGGGAAATATGCTGATTTATTTACTGCTTTGACATGACTACTGAAACTACTGAGACTCCAGAATCACACCTAGTGTATTAGTGTGTTAAAAACATGGATATATACTGCAAACATAGATTCTGTGTTTGGCAATTACCGATATGCCAACATTTCTGCCATCTTTGAACAGTTAAAGTGATAGATAGAAAGGGATAGGGACACCCCTATCCCTATCCCAAGATATTTTGAGAATCGGTATTTATTTACTTCCATATTATTATTATTATTATTAATATTAATATTATTATTATGTTTAATATTCCTACTATGGATGTCAATAGCTACCAGTTTACAAATTCTTCAGAATATCTTCTTCCACACAAAAACTCATAAAGGTTTGGAATAACTTGAGGGTCAGTAAATTTTGAGTAAATTGTAATTTATTTTTGATGAACTCTCTCTTTTACAGTTTAAAATGCTCAAAAGAAAATGGGATAACTTTTCACGAGTGATAATGTTTTTAATAGTTTTTATATGTACAGTAATTACTCAATATTGCAAGTTTTTAAACAATTGTAACATTTTAATGTCATGTCTTGTTATTGTGTTAGTTGAATAACAATTTCTGCTTACATCCTTTAGAGATATATAAATTCATAATGTACATGCATATAGCATTCAGACTTTTTCAGTCAAATTGCTCTCGGTTTGTTCATGGACCAGCTCGGACCATTTCAAAATAATATTAAAATGACAGTTTAAATCAAGAATATCTTGATTTGTAGCTTTATCTGGAAACCCAGCCAAGGTTGACTGGAAAACCTCTTTTTAACAGCTTTACCAGGCAGATATCTTTTAAAACTGTCTGAAATTCATCCAAATAGTAGCCTTAAGCATGCATCTGCAGTGCAAATCCACAGGCAGAGAATCTCTCATGCTTTCTGTAGTAGTTCTCAAAGGTTATCTTCACTCAAAAGCTTGAGCCTATTATAACACAGCTGTAGGTTTTGGCTGACAACGAGTCTGTTATTCAATAATGCATTTAACTAAGGTTTTTATATATATATATATACAAAAGAGCTAGTTGTTATGCAGTGGTACCTCATTGTAGATTCTCTAGACATATGGAAGGAATGATAAATGTCTGGGTCTGGTTCGTTCTTCCATTTGAGTGAAATGATATTTTGTGTGAAAAGCCCCAATTTTGTCATTTCCTTTCTAATCGCATATCTGGCTTGTTTTTAGCACAGCTGGGTTAAATCATAAATTAAAAGTCAACACACCTTTGATTGCTCTAGCAGGTGTAAAATGGATTTTTCTATAATATACAATGAAATTATTTTGTGTTACACATGAGAGATTAAAATTAATGTTTGATGGAGTGAAACTTTTAGAGGATGCATATGTTTTCAGAAGTGCTGGAAGGAAGGCAAACTAAATACATTGATGGTTATTTAATATACTTATTAAAAGCCTTTTGATCAATATATTGGATGATGGTGTCATGCAAATGAATGAATGATGTTTTTAAAATTCCTCAAAGTAATTTATTACACCATGATGTTAATGCCCGTTTTGGATTAAAGTAAAAAAAAAATGCAAATTAGCTGTTGCTCCCCACCCCCTTTCCATAAGAGGGTGGAGCCTTTACAGCTTTTGCCTCTATTAATATGGTGTTTAAAACTTTTTCATACATTTTTATGAATTCATTTTTGGGATGTGTACTTTCTCACAATAATACTCAGCTTTATAAACAAGAATGTTTGAGGGAGTTTAGAAACTCTGCTTATCGATATAGAGAACATTTACATTTACAGTATTTATTTGGCAGACGCTTTTGTCCAAAGCGACGAGGCATTCAGTGATTCAACAAGAAGAGGCAATACACACAAGAAGTGCTAATTATACAAAGGAACAATTTTTGCTCCGAGAATTTAGTGCTAGAGTAAGGAGGGGGAAGGTTTTTTTTTTTGTTTTTTTCTTTCTTTTTTTTTTTTTTTTTTTTGTTTTTAGAGAGAGAGAGAGAGAAAGTGTGTGTGTTTCTACAGGTGGTTTGTCAAGCCCACTCACCTGTGTAATGCACACTTCATTAATGCACAAGTTTTTTGGGTTTTTTGTTTGTTTTTTTAATGATTGAAAGTGTGATTTCTACAAGTGGTTTAAACCCACTCACAGAACTTAATCTAACCTGATATCATTTCATATTAGAAATATTTCTGTGCAACAACAACAACCAAAATCATAAAGTGGTGTATAATGACAAAAAAGACCAACAAGTAGCACAGAAGCAGTAAAATGAATGAATAAATAAATAAGTTTCTTTTTTTTTATTGTTATTTTAAAAAGGTTCCATCTCACTAAGTTGCACAGACATTTTTCAAGAATCTGAGTGCCTCTCAATTCTCTCTTTCTTGCCATTTTTAAAGCTTTTTGTCCTTGAAATGTTTTGTTCCACAAAAGAAAGCTTATGCAAGTTGAGAATAACTTAAGTCGAGGGTGAGTAAATGTGAGTAATTTTTTGGGTGAAATATTCCTTTAAAGAAGCTATTCTTCTGAAAGGTCACTTTTTAGTAGAAAACTACAAATTGTGTTCTCCAGGATTAATCAATGTGTGATTGTGGAATGTTTTGGCACACAAGCTTTAATGAGGGTTAAAGAAAAAGAAAATTCTCAAATTCTAAATTCAAGTCCATTTCAGTTGATGAGGTAGTTAGAGTTGACAGGAGTGTGTAATAAATAAAACAGACTGTGCAAATTAAAAACTACTGAAATGAAAGCTAAGGGACCAAAGCAAATAAGGCCAATGGGAAATTAACACCAGTGAATGGGCTTGTTTATCAGAAACAATGAGGAGCTTTAACAAGTATAAGAAAAACAATCAGAACCAGCAATAAATGCAAAAATAAAGTTAAAAAACAATCCCTTTAATAACCAACTGACTGGGTCATCTCCGTAGCAAATCGAGGTGTTTCCCATTATTGAACGGTCGAGGGAGAAAAATGACATTTGATGAAAGAGCTTTGTTCTTTGCTGCTAAAATGAAGCATTCTTTTGACCCTCTCGTAATTTTACCGTCTTTGACATTCATTTCACAGATCACTTCAGGTAATGGTGTTCAGGGATGGATTTTTTGGCCGTCCGCTATCCTGACTCATCACATTTCATTTGGCCACTTAAATCCTGCTGCGCTTCCCTTCTAGGTCTCTCAGCTCGACCAATCACAGCGCAGTTCAGAGGATTCGAAACGCTCCAATAGTTCTAATATGTGGCCTATATGGTGTGCAGCACAGCCTTTTGACATTACGAAGCGGAACCAAAATTGACAGAGGGGAAACGAGCCAAAATTTGGCCTGCAGTAAAATTTAATTTTAGTGATGGAAGCAGATCCCATTAGCGTGTATCTTTTGTGACCCTAAGCCATGTGTGTGTTCATAAAGTGAAGTAGAAGCTGTTTCAATGACAGCGCTTTTAATGTGAACAGAGGGAGCAGAGTTATGGAGAGTGGTATTGTTGGCTCTGATGTGAAAAGTCTGCTCATGCATTAACGGCAGACGTGTGAGTCACAATCCTATTGGCTGATTAACAAGCGCTGACGCTGAGAGCCAGAAGAGCGAAGGTCGCTTTATTCTGTCGGCGCTAACGCGGAGTACGACTGGAGAGCCATTATTGAGCATTAGCTTTTCCCTAAACACAATGACAGCTAAAATAGATGTGTGGGAATCCTCTGAAGGCTAAGGTCAAGTGTGATCTCACTGTTTTCGATATACAGGCCTATATTGTGGAGAGTTTAGAGTGGTCAAATTGAAGTTTTTTTTTTTTTTTTTTTCATCCACCTCAACCGAGTCAATGGATTAAAGAAACTCCCCTGGGCTGTTTGTGATGAAATGCTTGATTTCTCTTTAGTCTTTCTAAAGACCATTACGCCGGGTTCATGTGGTCCAGAGAATCCATCCAGATAAAAGTTTCCAATTACATCATTATGTGGAGTCTGACTAAATGAACTGAGGCTGCACGGTCTCACAATGAATGAACAGCAGGGAGATGCAACTGTAATGTTACCCTTGTTGCTTGTTTTGGTTTAGTCCATTCGTTTAATGTGACTGTTAATTTGCGTGTTAACTGTATTAGTAAAATGTGTTCAGTAATATGTTTATGATTTGTATTTTTTTCTGATATTTGTTAATGGAAAAACGATTCATTTGACTACATAATTGAAGCCTAGCAGTAAACTCCAAACACTTCAAAGTAAGAGTCGCAGAACCTGCTTAAAAAACACATCCACCAATCCATTACACTTCACCTCCACCTTAAACTGACTTCTTTACAAATCTTGCAAAATCTCTTGTGACTTGAGAATAAATATGGAAGATGAATAAACATTTGTACTCTTGCCACAAATTGTCAAGCTGATTCTCAATCTCTGCTGCCAAAGCCATTTCACTTTGTGCTGCATCATGACTGTGTTTGCTTCCTCCTTCTGTCAGCTTGCTTTCTGATTGGATATTGTTTCATTTCGTGTGATAATGTCCAGCTTGTATGTGCATATGTTCTCTTGGTTTTCCCTCCCTTTTTTTCTTCTTTTTTTTTTAAATGAATTTTTATGGGTTTTTTACCTTTTATTGGGATAGTATAGTGGAGGACAGATAGGAAAGTATTGGGAGCAGAGAGAGGGGAAGGGTCAGCATAGGACCTCGAGCCGGGAATTGAACTCAGGTCGCCGTGAGCACCATGGTGCTATCTGTCGGTGCACTTAACCACTAGGCTATTGGCACCGACCACATCAGGATTTCTGATTTTAAATGTTCAACATGTTGAATATTTAAAATTTGTGATCTAAGCGCCTCTGATATTCTTCCGAGCAGATTAAGTCACTCTTAAAGACTTAGTTCACCCAAAAATGAAATTGTTATTAATCACTATCCTTCATTTTATTCCGAAGACCTTTGTTCATCTTCTGAATATAAGTTAAGATATTTTAGATGAAATCAGAGAGTAGGGCTGCACGATTTGGAGAAAAAATCTAATTGTGATTTATTCATTCATTCATTCATTTTCTTTTCGGCTTAGTCCCTTTATTAATCTGGGGTCGCCACAGCGGAATGAACTGCCAACTTATCCAGCATATATTTTACGCAGCGGATGCCCTTCCAGCCACAACCCATCTCTGGGAAACATCCATACACACCCATTCACACTCATACACTACGGTCAATTTAGCTTACCCAATTTACCTATACCGCATGTCTTTGGACTTGTGGGGGAAACCGGAGCACCCGGAGGAAACCCACGCCAACACGGGGAGAACATGCAAACTCCACACAGAAATGCCAACTGACTCAGCCGAGGCTCGAACCAGCGACCTTCTTGCTGTGAGGCGAACGTGCTACCCACTGCGCCACCGTGAGGCCCTAATTGTGATTTATCTGATCAAAATTGCAATTTGCGATTTGAAAATCTGATTTACTACCATTTCATAAAAGAGCTACAGGTTTGATCTGATGGTTTTAACAACACCAAAGAAAGACCAAGCATAATCACAGACTACGCTACACTATGCTACTGTTTATTTAAAACCTCTTAAATATTGTTGCCATTTTTCCCAATAAAGTTTTCAGTGTCATGACAAATTAAGAAAATAACTGCAGTATTTTAAATTTAATTAAATGAATTATATATAAAATCTTATATATAAATATATATAAAACCTTTACATTTAGATTGTGTTACGTTTTTTTTACACTGATCAGGATAATGTGCTCACAAACTGTCAGAACTATATGCTTGTTACCATATAGTACATCAAAATAATCGCAGCTTTTGCAATTTGAAAATCACACCTTTTCAAATCGCGATTTCGGTTTAAAAATGATTAATCATGCAGGCCTATCGGAGAGCCCCCTCATCCTCCACAGACAGCAACGGTCCCAAAATTTTCAAAAATATCAAAAAACATCCTCAAAACAGACCAAATGCCTTCAGTGGTTCGAACAGAATATTATCAAATCTGTGAAAATCCTTAGTACGCCCATACAGAGCATAGTGCTCTTGTAGTCACGTGCCCTATACTGACACTGAGGAAAATAAACAGTTGAATGAAGTCATTTATTTTTGTTTTTTATGTGAGCACAAAAATATTCTTGTCGCTTTTTTGAGAATGTTTTTTGGTATGTTTCTGGATGTTAAGTTGCGACCGACTATGGAGGATCAGGGAGCTCTCACATTTCATCTTTATTAGTATTCTGAATATGAACTCAGTTCTCAGAGGTTTGGAACAACATGACGGTGAGTAATTATTAACATAATTTTCATTTTTATATGAACTAACCCTTTAACATACCTCAGGAAAATATCGTAAAATAATCTATCCCAATTATTGTGTTCTGTGCCCAGCCTTAGTCTACTCTTTTGACTCTGCATGAGAACTTTGATAACCCAGGGTGGACGGTGTATTCTGAGATACAAATCCTTACCCTGTTCAGAGCTGACTTGGTGAGCAAATCTAGCTACATAACATTGAACTGGTTTGCCACTGCGATTTTCCATTTTTCCTGTCCTCTTGTTCATTTGTCTTTTGTGGATGACCAGTCTTTTTGAGGGGCTTGTATGAGTTAGTGACGTTGTAAAGATGCAGTATTAAAAAAAATCCGCTATGGTGTGAAACACTCTGACAGCAGGTTGTGCAGATGAAGACCAAAGCAATGACCCTTTGAACCAAAGTCAAAGTTTGTTCACATGATGACCATATTTGTAATGGCTTCCGGCATTTTTATTAGAGACCAAAGTCCTATCTAAATAATGGGGGAATGCTAAATGTTACAGATCAGCATAAAAATCTGAAGTGACCTGTCCTGTACCATTATTATGGGCACTAATGGGCAACACGGTGGTTCAGTGGTTAGCACTGTCGCCTCACAGCAAGAGTTCGAGTCCCGGCTGGGCCAGTTGGTGTTTCTGTGTGGAATTTGCATGTTCTCCCTGTGTTCGCATGGGTTTCCTCCGGAACTGTCTTTGTATATGTACATATAGTGTTTGGTGTTCAGGCACTTTAGAGCTTCTCATCACAATGCAAAGTCAGTGAAAAATGCAAAGTCAATATGTCTGTATACATAATCTGTCTAATCCAGAACACATGCAAACCCAGTAGCCAAGCTCTTCTGCCTGCTTTGTATCTGTCAGAGCTCTTTTAAATGTGCATTACAGAGCATGCAAGTGGAACAGGCTGTGAAAAGGACAGCTAAGAGAATGACAAATAAAAGCTAATGAAAGTAGCAGATGCCATTAAGGTTCACTTCAACAGATGGCAGCGGAGGAACCATTTACCTAGCGTGCTGAAATATGGGTCAGAAATATGAAATGTATGGATTTGATTACAGGCAGCGGGAGGGAGCAATATTTTTCTGAGCTTTAATTATCGAGGAGAGAGCTGAAACGCAGCCAGCTGTTCTCATGGAAGGACCTGATGATTGTACCTCCCTCAGAGAACAAACACGCAGGGGAGGAGAAAGAGGAGATGCCAGCTGGGAATTAATTAATGTTCCATCTATGGCACAACTTTTATTCACCAGAGCAAAAATCAGAGATAATGTGACAATTGAAATAAACCCTCAGCTACCAAAAATATCCACCACACTTATTCACATGCAGGCGTGAATAAATGCTCATGGCATTTCAATGCAAATCGTATACACAAAATACCCCTAATGCAGTTTAAGCAGCCATAAAATACACTGAAATAGTGCTGCACTGGGTTTCTTTAAGTAAATGAAGCAATTGACATGTTTTTATTTGTTTTTTTTTTTGCTCACCTCCTTTGTATTCAAATTAGTTTTCACAAAGGCAAATTGATGTTGCACACTTAGTGTCCCATAGAAACAGAGCGCATTTACACCACCCCTAACCTGATTTCACCAAGTAGGACATGTTCCTGGATTAACATCTGTGTTGATCCTGGAACAACATTTTAATCAGCCAATCAGAATTAAGGGATACCTTTACCGTTTATGTTAGGTTTAGGCTTACGGTTAGGTTTATGCACTTCTAAATGATTGTTATCCAATTATTATTCTCCTCTGATTTTGGGAATAATATGGTTGGGTTTAGGGGTAGGGAATAGGTATGGATTACATTTTCGAACAAAAATGATGTTCCAGAATAAACACAGATGTTAATCCAGGATCGCATCGTGCTTGCCAATATCATGACATGCTTTAGGCCACACCCACACTGAAAGGAAAAACAATCCATCCCGCTCTATTTACTTTGTATTGCAAGAGGCTGCCTCCCTGTCATTTCTGACTTATAACAAAGGAACAGAGCAATGCCTAAAGCTGCTGTTACAGTACATGCTGTGCATCAAGCAAGCTAAAAACAACAAGCTTTTGATAAGCTACCGACCCATAAAAGCCTGCCTTTAAGGTGAAAAAATGTGGAGTATATAGGTAATAGACGTGAATAGTGGTATCCTGACACTGTGTGAGGTGAACATTTTGTCACTGAAAAATCAAATATCAAAATAAATTTAGTTTTATATATTATATTTCTGTAAGATGTATCAGTTTGAAAAAATCAATCTTATGGCAATTTGTAACTTTTTGATTTAGTGGCTAGTTCGTATTAATTTGTACAATCTCATTCATATATTTGAGTATGGTTTTTGCTCATCCCCGATGAGGGGTGGGTTTAGTGATGGGGTTTAGGGGTACACCTCCTTGAAATAAATGTTACGTTACAGTATGCAACTTGTGGATAAAGCAGAAAAAAATGTGGATAAAGTAGAAAGCTGTGCAGTACCGTTATTTGTTATTGCTGTAATATAGCTAACAGCTTGTCCCACCATTGTTTGGTTATTTATTATTATTATTTTTTTAAACATTAAAGTGTTTCACGTCAAGCCATTCAGTTGGATCATTTATCCAATAAAAGATCCAGGTAAGGAAAAGGGCACATACACCAATACAGTTTAGTTTCTTTATATGACTCGTCCTTTCAGGTTCACATAGGGTGGTGAAATAATCCTTTTTACATGGTTAAAAATAATGGATGTTTCCTGTTGCCGATTAAGTCTTATTCCAGCTGGTGTAACTGTAGTTCTAACATTACACACTGTGCCTTGCTTTTGTGTCCTTAAAAATGCTCATTTTTGGGAGGGGGTTGATGACTTATAAAAATGAATTTTTGTTTTGTTTTTTAAACATGTTTACTGTTCACCTTGTCACATGGCAGTTTTTAGACATTTAGTTTCTTTATTAATCAAAGGTTGGATTTTTCCCCCAGTGGGTGTGGCCTTCAGATTATGATGCGTTACTCTGTCTCTGTTATTTTTAAAAGTTTCTATTCTTATTTTGAATGTTTACATCCATCCAAGGTCAAAAACACTTTAATTTTCTTATAATATGCAATGAAGCATCACCTTTTTTTCTTATTTCTCTTTTCTACTATCATTACATTTTTATGTCTGAAATGGTTAGTTTGATCTCTTAATCTTTTTTCTTAATCCCTTTCTGAGAGTTTACTCTGCTTTGATTAGTCAGATGGAGCAGTCTGTTGTGATTGGGCCATTACTTACAGCATGTGTTGGAACACTTATTATTGTTAGCTCCAGAGGCTTTCTGAATGCTTAAAATTATACATTGTAGCTTTTTTTTTTTTGCCGTTTTGATTTAGTTTCACACCAGACCAACTGCTCTTAATCGAGCCAGTTGAAACAAACCAAAAAGCAGTCGTTGACTAGACAAATTTCATGAACTGCATTTTGATTGGTCAGAATTGCCATGCGGGAAACTTGTGTGCAACACATGGAAGTAAACAAAGAGCGGAGGAAAAATCAGCAGGCAGTATTAACCTCCTCACAACTCCAGGTTTGTCCGTGATAGGGATGCACGATACTGCATATCGATATATGTATATGTATATTAGCTTTCACAGAGCATGTCAAGAACATAAACCAAACTCTTCCAACCCTCATCTACAACTACAATGCTCGAGGGGCAAGTACAGATTGTTTGTGGACAGCCAATAAAGACAATCGGCTGACATTATGCTAATTTGTTACAAACCTGCTTAGGTTTGTGCACTGGATTTTTCTGTTGACTTATTTCAGGTGATTCAGAATCAATTCTTTAGGGAGGCAAAACTCGCTTTTACATCTGTTTTTTTTTTTTTTTTACTTTGCAATGATTTCACACACAGCTTTATTATACACAATGTGTAAAGTAATATCTGAAAAAGCATAATAAGGGCACTTTAAGTCATAAACTGCTGCATACTATTTTGAAGAGTTTATTGTGCACGTTTTAAGAAACATTCAACTTTTAGTAGGGATGTCCAGATCCGATCACGTGATCGGAAATCGGGCCCAGTCACACAGTTTCAGACTCGATCGGAATCAGACATTACCCCCCGATCAGGACTCGAATATATATACATATATATATATATATATATATATATTTCTCTTTTTTTTTATAACACATCAATAGTTATGCGGTGGCACAGAGTTAGACCTCTTTCTTAACTTCGCACAGAAACAGCATGCGGCATGACATCACTTTGTTGCAGAGACGCTATTGGTTAAATGCCGACAAAGTCTGCGGTCCGAAGGTATTATAAAGTTTATGATGACAACATTGAGTTGTCTGTGAGATATGCAAATTTTGGATTGCCTGCCAGGTATTTTAAGTTGAGGTGCTATTTGTTTTTATATTAGATTTTTTTATATTTAATGTTGAACTAAAGTCCAAAAGTGAAGAATTTATATTATTTATTACTTGATTGTTCAAGCCACCTCACAGAAGTGCTCTGCTTGTTAACAGAGTTGTTGAATGTTAAAATAAGGTGAATTAAATAAAAATAAGGAACAACTTGGATCTGTTTCTTCGCTTTTCTTTATTCTTTTTTTCTTTATTATAGAGTTATATTGGATCTGGTTTTGGTATCGTTAGATCTTCAAAATCAAATGACTCGGACTCGGGACATCCCTAACTTTTACTATTTAGTTATTTATTTAATCTCATCGCTGGGTTTTTAAACTCCCAGTGACATGAAAAGGCTGTCTGGTGAATTTTTGTATTTATTTCTGACATTAATTGGTAGCTAAATCTGTAATGGAAGAAATCAGCATAAATATTATGGAACATCAGTCAGAAAGTTTGAACATATGGCATAAGATATATAGATATTCATAATTAAGGAAAGTAAAAAATCTAAATATGCACTGCAACAGAACAATGTTGTAATTAATTTTACACCTTTGCACAACTGCACTTGTCATTTTTATATTTGCAATATGCATAAGATGTTCTTTAATGATTTTGTGTCTGGTTGACATTGGCTTAAGACTGTGACACAAGGCAATCAGCAGATACAGTAAACCCTATCTGAGGGTCTATTATAAAAAAAAAAGTCTATTATATTCCCACAGGAAATGAGCAAATAGACCTCAAAAGGAGGCCTTGTTAGCTCATACTGTAAACAAGCTTGCTGCAAGCTAAAGATCCTTATTAAATGTACAGAGACATCTGGCATTGCAGAATGTTGTGTGCACTGTGTGTTGAATGAGTCTTGTGGCATTGCAGAGATGTCGGTATGTTTGATTCACGACTTCAAAGATTCTTTTGAACAGGTTCCTTTTGAATCATTCATTCAAACAGATTTGCAAAGCCATTGTGCACTGCATGCAAAAACAAATCCTCTTTTTTTTATTATAAAGATATTTGAACATTCTTAAATCAAGACATTAAAAAAATTATCAAAATTGTTTTTCTTTAAATAACCATAATAAAAAAAATATCTGACATTAGTTTTGAAAAAAAGATGTTTGAGTTGTTTACTAGAATTATATTTTTTGTTGCTTGCTGATTAAACTCACTTTTTGCATATTATATAAATGCATCTTTATTTAGAATTTTTTAAACACTTAAAGAAAAATATACTTTTTTAGAAGTGTGAATGATTATGATTTACACGTTATTAGTTCTTGTTAATACAACATATATATATATATATTCTTTTTTAAGTTAAGTTTTATAAACTAATTTCGAGAGGAGCACGTAATATGATTGATAGCAGCTGGCCTCTCATCTGTAATCAGCAATAATCCAATCAGATTGATCCAAGCCTACAATAAATAGACCAATTTCACTGCCTTATCTTTGTTTTGGAAGAATCCCCCCTTCCACCCCATCTCCTACTTTTCCGCCTTTACCAGGGGGAGCTCTCGAGACCTTCCTGATCTCTGACCCCCTTTATGCTAAATGACCAAGCGAGAGCCCTGGGCTCAATTATCTCCGAATTCAGTGTTTTCTCCCATGACAGCAAGCCAAACCTGCTTATAGCGTCAAGCAATATCTAAGTGTGAACTCATGAAATAACATTTATCAAAAGGAAGATTATTATTATTATTATTTTTTTTTTTATGGAAATAAAGTTGTTTATTTATACTGCATGTTAGAGAGGAAACTAAAGAAACTGCTCCACAACTTTTGAGATGCTGTTCACGAATGTTTGTTGGAACTATGGATTCATTCATGGAAACACTGAACTCTATTAGCGTCAACAAATCTGGGAATAGACTGAGAATCGAGGTACTAAAATAACTCATTTCATATGAGGGGAAATCTGTTGAATTATTAGTAATTATTAATTACTAATGGGCTTCACGGTGGCGCAGTGGGTAGAACGTTCGCCTCACAGCAAGAAGGTCGCTGGTTCGAGCCTCTGCTGGGTCAGTTGACGTTTCTGTGTGGAGTTTATATAGGCGAATTGGGTAGGCTAAATTGTCCGTAGTGTATGTGTGTGAATGAGTGTGTATGGATGTTTCCCAGTGAAGGGTTGCAGCTGGAAGGGCATCCGCTGCGTAAAACATATGCTGGATAAGTTGGTGGTTCATTCCGCTGTGGCGACCCCAGATTAATAAAGGGACTAAGCCGAAAAGAAAATGAATGAATGAATGAATGAATTACCAATAATTAATATAATACCAATTATTAATTATTAATATTATGATCTTATGATTAATGATCTTTTTTCAAATATTTCCCAAGTGATGTTTAACAGAGCGAGGGCATTTTCACAGTATTTCCTATAATATTTCTTTCTTTTAGTTAAAAAAATTCTTTTAGAATAAAAGTAGTATTTAAATTTTTTTATTATAATAAAAAAATAATTATAATTTAATTATTTTATATTACTTATAATTTTTTAAATTATAAATAGTTATATATATTATAATATATATATTTATATTTTTTTTTTTTTTTTTTTTTTTTTTTTTTAATGTATTTTAATGAAATGTATTATATTATATTAATTAAATAATATTGTATACAAAAATGTGTGCAGTTAACCTAATTGAAACTAATTGAAAATTGAGGCAATTAAGCCTATAAATTGCACTTTAAGCTGAATACTAGTATCTTGAAAAATAACTAATGAAATTTGCTGTCATCATGGCAAAGATATATTTTTTTTACATTTATTTTTACATTAAAGCATGTTAATCTACTCTAATACACCCCAAATAATCATCCTTTAAAACAGCATTATATGGTCTTTTAAGAAATATCCTCTTCTAAAGTTTGGACTGAACACTTTTACATCATCCTTGCTCAGTCTAAATCTGTTCGGCGTGTGGTTTTCATCCGGCCCGGTTCAGCCAGTGTTCAGAGGCTTTGTGCAGGTCTGCTGTTTGCAGATCTGTGGGCCCTGAAGCCCAGGTGAGCAGTGTGGATCTGCTCATAAATCATTCCATATGAGTGAAGGAAGTTTTTAATGAAAGCAAGAGGACACGGGGGCTCCGGCACAGTGCTTGGTTAGCCAACCGTATCCCCAAATCACCTTCATCATGGTGTGGATTTAGACCTTTGTAATGCAGTCTAACCTGAGATCAGACATCAGCCGGGAGAGCGAGAGCAGCTCTGGAGACGAGCGTGTCATGCATACTTATTATCACACAGGCCACAGGAAGTCACCGTCATCACACACAGAACAGGCAAACACACTTTACTTCCTGTGAATTGTTTTAGGGAAATGAGGAATTAGTAAAAGGAGCTGCTGAACTGTTTGGTGTTTATTGTTACCTGAAGGAAATACAATAATTATTTTATAGTTGAATTTATCAGATGTTTGGATTTTGATTAAATTACCAGTGTATTTTTAAAATACATTCAACATATTATATTTATAAAAAGAGAAGCTGCAGTGATTTTTTGTTTTTGTTGTTTTATTATTTACTTTTTTTTAGTCAGTAAAAAGGAGACTTAAGATTTTGATGATTAACCTTCTCAGTTTTTCCTAGTATAAAGTGATTTAATTATTACCAATGATTCAATTTGGTTCAGTATTTTGATTATACTGTAAATCTCTTTTATAGTTAAAACAATGTATAGTTTACAATATTTTTATTTGAATTGGTTTAATTCTCTATATCAAACCAGTGTATAAGTTGAGAAGTACAGTACAGTTCAGTTCATATTTTGTGAAGTTTTATAAGCTATTTCGAGAGGAGCACATAATATGATTGATCGCGGCTGGTCTCTCATCCGTAATCAGCAATAATCCAGTCAGATTGATCCAAGCCTACAATAAATAGACAGATTTCACCCTACTGCCTTATCTTTGTTTTGAAAGAATCCCCCCTTCCACCCAATCTCCTCCTTTTCCTCCTTTAACCAGGGGGAGCTCTCGAGACCTACCTAATCTCGGACCCCCTTACATGCTAATTGACTAGGCGAGAGCCCTGGGCTCCATTATCTCAGAGCACAGGGTTCTCTCCCGGGACAGGATGCCAAACCTGCTAATAGCGTCAAGCAATATCTAAGTGTGAACTCTTAAAAATATTTTATTACTTTATTTGTAACAGTTTAAAAGTAATGGTCTATTAGTTTAATTAATGTTTATTAACATGAAGTGTTAGTACACTGATATATGTATGTATATATATATGTATGTATATATATATGTATGTATATATATATATATGTATATATATATATATATATATATATATATAT
>CAIGQV010019088.1:4205230-4244285 GCA_903798115.1 Danio jaintianensis
TGTATATATTTATTAATATTTAACAATTTTTGTTTAGTAAGCTTCTATTGTATTAATTCATGTAAAATTTCATTGACATTTAGACCCATTTATTTGGACAAAACTGACAACAATTTGATTCAGTATTTTGATGATAACTCTTTCAGTGTTTTACTCTTACTTGGTTTAACTTTGTAAATATTTGTAAAAAGTTATTGTAACTACATTCATTACTAAAATTTCTCTGCAGAAGCTAAAACTCTGTATTCACTTTATTGGTCAACAACTATTGATATTGTTGAAATCACATTTAAATTACACAGCTAAAGAAAAATATGATAATTATTTACAGTATTGTATTTAAAGGAGTTGAATGGTGAGGTAACAGATCTGTGATTTACTGATTGTGAATGTAGCTCATGTTGTGTGGACGACCTTTAGTGTGTGTGCGTGTGTATGTTTAGACAGATTCAGACTGTGGCCACTATGAACTCTCTCGTTATATGGCAAGTGCCTGACGATTGTTCAGAAATGTCTATTATTTTGTTCCGACAGCATACAGTAGGAGCTCGGAATGATGTGTGGGTGAATAAAGAATGACAGGTGGGTGTTTTGCTGAATGCAGATGAATCAGTGTCAAAAAATACAGCCTAACATAAAGCAGTGAAAAAGATCCTTGATCTGAAAAGCACACAAAGGTAGAAAGCGCGATTAGGGGCTTTCTTTGACTAAGCATTATGTCTGCAGTAAAGATGGATTACAGCTGTCTGATGCGCGGTCCTTCTCTTCAAGGCCAGTCTGACAGATTTCACATTTCACAGCCATCCAGAATTTATCATGTCAACGCGCAGGTCGGACTGCCTCCAACTCTCTTTTGAGCTATAGTTTATGCGACAGAATAACTTCTACAATAGTTTTCTCTCTGTTTTTGAGGTGTCGGGCACCTGCCAAGACTTGCTGATAACATTTGCTGAAAGTATTTTTTTCTTCTATCGCAGCACTGAAGGTGTGAAAGAACACGATCCTCTGAGGATTCATTTTGACAGTACGAAGCTGCGCTCATTTATATTGCACAGTAATATGCATCAGATCCCCCAGAGGGAGTCGGAGCATGCAAACACCAGCTGCTAAAATGACCTTTTAACTTTTTCTTTTTTTTTATTGCTGCCTTATAATAAAGTACGATTCAGCAAATAACTGTCCTGTCAGATTGTTTCAAGATTTCAGAACTCTTAAATGATTCAAGTTGCTTAAATAAAAGACCAACCAATCACACAGCATCTCAAATCAGCTCTTTTCTCGCTGTATCCCAAATGGTTTAAGTATCCTGTCTCTTTTATAACCACACCGAAAAAAAAAGATTCATTAGATTTACAAAACATTTTTAAGGTGAGTGGTTGCAAATTTGTTTATTTAAATTCAGCCCATATAAATTGTTTGCAACCTCTCATCTTAAAAAAAATGTAGTAAATCCAATGAATCTTTTTTTGTGTGTGTGTGTGTGTGTGCGTGTGTGCGTGTGTGTGTGTGTGTGCGTGTGTGTGTGTGTGTGTGTGTATTTCTATTGCTCGTTTCCACTAAGTGGTACGGTTAGGTATTGTACACATTTCCATTTCCACTATAGGGCATACCTGTCACCCTTCACGTTTTACCCGTATTTTACCATTCTATCATCCTGTTTAAGTATTTTCCAGTATTTCTCCTGTATTTTTAAATCTTTCGATGAAAAGTGACACAGACCAATCTCAAATGTGATAAAAATTGCAAGAGCTGTTCAAGAGAATTATATTTTTACTTTATTTTGACTTGAAAGCACTTTGAAATGAATATTAAAAAAAAATTCTGTATTCCCAAACACCCAAATGACTTCAGTACACGCGATTTGAAGAAGAGCGAAAGTAGACACTTTGGCAACGTATTTCATTTTAAAATGCTCATTTAAGATAAAATTTGTTGTGTTTAAAATAAGTAATCGATCTGTGCGTTCTTGAAGTGACACGACACCTCTGTTATCAATTAGGCTATAGGCCATGTTATTCCATATTTTTACATCCCAATGTTGACAAATATGCATTAGTGGTGTGAACCTACACTGGCCACACGGTTCGGTTATGATTGTCATGTCACGGTGCATTGATGATGCTTTTCATACACAATTTAAAATTTTACTTCACAACACAAGAATACAATTTTGCCTTTTAATATAATCAGTCAGATATATGAGCTGTACCTTTTAATTTTACCTGCTCAAAGAAAACAGATTTTTGAATCTATCAAACAAAACTTAAGTACATGCACAAAAGACAATATGAGCATTTATAGCAAATAAATTTTTTTTAAATATAAATCCTGCTTGCTTTTTGAGCACTGCCAAGCCAGTTCTTAACAACCCAGGATCATTCTGAAAACGTACCTCTATATACATTTCTGGAGAGCGGCAAATACGTCCCAGGAGCTACGTTTCTTTGCAGTTTTTGTTTTCGCGAATCCACCAGAGGCCGCTGTGTACGCTTTTTGAGATCTCAAATTTCTCTCGCGAGTGCCATTCCCGCCTGCTGTTCTCACGTAAATCCACCAGAGGCCACTGTTGACTGACTGTTTGACTGACTGACTGACTGACTGACCGATCAACTGACCCACCCTCCTCCTTCCCTAAACCCAACCAATAGTATTTTCAAAAGCACAGATTGACCTGCCCACCCGCTTCCCTAAACCCCACTGACAATTTTAAAAAGCAATCCAGAAAAAGAAAGCCCTCGCCTGATTTTTACCATGTTTTCAGATTTTACCACATTCTCACCCTGTTATTTACTTATTTATTTTATTTTTTTGATTCTGTTTTTGTCTTACCCGCTTTCTGGAACCATTCCTGACCGGACTCGAACTCCGTCGTCGTGCTCAACTCATCTCTTCGTCTCAACTCCATCGATGTACATGGCGAGCTAACTGGACAAACTGGTAACAGCGGGAAAGCCGTCCACATGGAGGTTAGCGGTCAGCTGGTAAAGGAACGGCGTCATACCGCCCCGTAACGTTCGTTTTAAAAATGAAATGCAGCCATACGTACTTCTGGCTACATAATTCGTGATCTCCAGAAATGTATATAGGGCTACATTTTCAGAATGAGCCTATGTTGGTTCTTAAACACCTTTGATTGGCCATTGTGTTCACACACTCAACAGAAATGACTGTGATTTGGCTGTAGCTATCAGTTATTAGCCAGCTGATCCTCTGATAGACACGGTAGAGAAAACTGTTGTGTTTGGATCCATAAGTATCGCTGTAACACTGCATGTAAGTAGTTGGAGTGTTTTAATTACTTGCGCTCGCCTCCCTCGGCATAGTATGCGGCCATTACATACATACATACATTACATTACTCATATGAGATAAATGACGTCATTACGTAATAACCAGTTATGATCTTTTACTGAACTAATATCGAATCATCCACGTCTGCATTGCGGTGCACAGAGGAAACAATTTATTTTGACACCCCTAATTTCCACTGTCAGAACTATAAAAAAAAATAAAAATCTAATCGTACCATGCCACTTTTCTGGACTCTTTCAGATACCTAGCACAACAGTAAAGTACTAAAGCGTGGAGCTAGAATCACTGTAGAATGCTGATTGGTTTATAGAGAATCGTCACTTGTGCATGCAATAAGATGACTACACAGAAAGTGACATACACAGCCAAAATATATTCTAATTGACTTTAGGAAAAATAAGTGCGTGGGAATTCACATCTATTAAGGGCCAAAGAGTGGACAGCCGGTCCTATAAATACTTGGGGACAATTATTGTTTAAAAGTTGAGTTTTGAAGTCAAATGTGAAGTCATTTGCAAAAAAGGACAAAAAATGTCCTTTTTAAGATAATCATGCAAATTGACAAAACACTGTTGTGCTTTTATTGAATCTATATTGTCCTTTTCTTTGATTTCTTGATATGGGAATGTATCTGTGAACAGCTAGAAGTCCATTAACCAAATTGAGAATTAATGGTCCTGTAAATTGATTGGGGAGCCGTTATTGAACCTTGCTTCTCCGATAACCAGGCAGGTACGGCAAATGAGTGTTTCAGTTCTAAATGATAGTTATCACCCCCTGCGCCAAGAGTTCCAGCTTCTTCCGTCTAAGTGACAATTTAAGTACCAAAGTGTGTAACAAACTGGTTTAGGAACAGTTTTTTCCCAGTATAAATGAATCATAGAACACAATGAGTTGAAGTAGTTGAAGATTTTTTTATTATGTGTGTCATTGTTTTATGTCTTTTGTTTCTGTCAAGTACTGTATATGAGAAGTTGTATGCTTACTGCAGCCTAATTAACCTATTTCTATAATATAAAGTAACCAACCAAACATGACACTGATATAATACAATGATGGTGCAGCATTGAACCATGCTCAAAACAAACTTGTCATCACAACCACATGCCAAGCAAGAACAGGGTCTTCTGTATGTCTTTAGTTATTGTTTATTGGGCCATCCATATGTCTATTTAAGCACAGAGAAAGCACTCCCTGTCTGTTTTACTAATTGTACAAACACATTGTTTTGTTGTAATTATGAATATATACTTATAAAAATAGACCCTTTACAGTTTTCAAATCATGTGGAAAGTTTGTGTTTGTCTTATCAATATTATAAAAAATGACATAGTATTTTAAGTTCCTTTTATGGACCTGTGTTTGAAAACGCGTTTCCACATTTGCCGCCCCCAGGGGGCTAATGGGTTTGAATTTGTAAATACTTGCTTTTTTGTGTAAGTACAGAACAATTCAGTTTATATTAAGAATCCCATTATTGTATTATTTCATTGATGTTCAGAACAATTTGGTTTGGTAAAATTGCCAACCATTTGATTCAGTATTTTGATAACTCTTTCAGTGTTTTACTCTTATTTGGTTTGTAAATATTTGTAAAAAGGGGGCGACATTGTGGCTTAGTGGTTAGCACTGTCGCCTCACAGCAAGAAGGTCGCTGGTTCGAGTCCCAGCTGGGTCATTTGGCATTTCTGTGTGGAGTTTGCGTGTTCTCCCTGTGTTGGCGTGGGTTTCCTCCAGGTGCTCCGGTTTCCCCCACAGTCCAAAGACATGTGGTATAGGTGAATTGAATAAGCTAAATTGCCCGTAGTGTATGTGTGTATGGATGTTTCCCAGTACTGGGTTGCAGCTGGAAGGGCATTCACTGTGTAAAACATATGCTGGATAAGTTGGCGGTTCATTCCGCTGTGGCGACCCCTGATGAATAAAGGGACTAAGCCGAAGCAAAATGAATGAATATTTGTAAAAAGTTTACAGGGCCATCCATATGTTTCATTTTAAAACATGTGGAAAGCTTGAGGCCTTCCTCTCTGTATTTCCATGCTTACTGCACTTCTACATTTAAAATAATGAACCTGAGCATGTAAAAGATGTGATATTATAACATCCCATATAGTTTTCTGTTTTAATGGAGTATGACGTCAATCACAATTTTCTTTCATATGCCCAGTTTATCAAGTATGGATACTGTTGGCAGTGGAACACAAGCCCTATCAGGGTGACCCCTAATGAATCATACTGTACTAGACTATGCTGTATCGTACAGCTCAGTCAATACTTTTGACAACCCTAAAACAGACAGCTAACACAGATTTAAAAGAACAAACAAAATAAATGAGTCTTTTGAGGGGACAAGTTCCTTTAAAAAAAGAAAACCATTATTGTTCAGCTCTGGAGGCTTTCTCAGCACTTGTTGACACTGGTATAAACAGTACAAAGAGTGCCAATTTGACGACAATTTTTTGGAAGTGCATGCAAAGTAGATTTGCTTTCACATCATAGAAAACAGCATGTTCTCAACATGTCAACGGCACAAATCAAACTCTTTCAGCTGGTAAAAAATAAAAACAGCATTTGAGGGTGAAAATAGACATCGGTTACAAGCAGCAAATGAAGACTGGATTTAAAGGGGTAGCTCACCCAAAATTAAGTCATTAATTACTCACCATCATGTCATTTCAAACCCATGAGACTTTTGTTCATTTCTGGAACACAATTTAACATAATTTAGATGAAATCCAGGAGCTCTCTCATCCTACATAGATAGCAATTGTTTTTTTAGGGTCATACCTGTCAACCCTCCCGTTTTTCCCGGGATTCTCCCGTATTTTACAATTCTATCCCACTATCATCCTGTAAAGGATTTTTTCCTGTATTTCTCCCGTATTTTTAATCTTTCTATGAAGGATGGCAATAAACATCAAAAAGCCGATCCTCCCTATGCGTAACCTATACCGCCGAACCACCAGGGGACGCCCCTTGCTCTTAAATGTGAAAATATAAGTGAAAAATGTGAACCTCTTAAATGTGTATAAAAACAAAACATGTTACTAACCTATTCAACTGTTTATTTACAATGAAACCGCTCCAGATGAACATATTTATTAATTTGGAGAATTTTTTATTTCTTTAGAGGGTGTCCCTTATTTTCACATCTCAATGTTGACGGGTATGTTTAGGGTTAGTGTTCTCATAGCTATTCGTACTGTAGCTTGATAATTGAAGGCATATAGTCTCTTTTGGGGATTTATTTTATGTATATTTCTGGATTTTGAAGAATCATTTGGACTGTCTAGGGGTGGGAATCCCAAGTTGAACACACAATACGATATTATCATGATATTTTGTCCCTGATAAATAATATATTGCAACACCAGTTATGTATATATGGTATACACACATATATACATGATTTGTTGTCCATCTGCCATTACGGGAAGCGCCACATCAAGTTGGCTAGGTATACAGCTGCCAAAGCAGTAAACGTCTGCAATGCAAAACTGATGATCTTGCGTACATTTAAATTAATATCAATACATTGCTCCAGAGTATCGATAATGTCTGGCAGCTGGAAATAAGTCAGCAGAACGTTTTTTTTTTTGGTTGTTTTTTTTGGCCCATCCCTACAACTGTCTACACTGTAAAAAAAATATCCGTAAATTAGCAGTTTTTTGTGTTTTGTGATTCATATCTTTATTTTATTTTTCCCCCTGTTTATTTATGCTTTTGAAATGCATTATGGGACCTTGATTTTTCTTCTTACAACTTTTAACCTTGAAAAGTTTGAAAAAGTGACTTTTATTTACATTTTTAATAGTTTAAAGTGATATATTGTCTGGGTTGGTGTTGTATGTAACGCTACATAACCTTGTAATAAACTGCCAGTTCATGTCTTGTTATTTTACAGACTTATTTCTCTATATATTATTAGTTTTTTACACTAAAATGTCCATAAAGGTCACTTTGGTAAACTGTTGACTTTCAATGTTGAAAATTCAAGCGTACAGAGCAGAGATCAACATCCCATAATGCAATTCACATCCGTTAAAAAAAACTTGTGAATCATAAAATACGTAAACTGTTCACTAACAGATATTTTTTACAGTGTATAGAGGATGAGAGAGCTCTCAGAATTCATCTAAAATATGTTTGTGTTCCAATGATGAATGTCTGGGTGGTTTGGAACAACATGAGGGCAAGTGATCAATAACATCAATTACATAATTTTTGGGTGAACCCTTTAAACCTACATATTGTGCATTTGTGCAAGAAGTAAAACTGGAATTACAGACTCATTTCTTCACAAAAAAATATATATATTCATTGGGTTTACAAAATGTTTTTAAGGTAATTGTTGCAAACAATTTATATGGGCTGAATTTAAACAAACAAATTAAATTTAGTAATGTTCAAAATCAAAAAATCATAATAGGGGCATTTTTGATGAATATACAGGTTGTTTTGGCAGAACATGTCGTAATCAGGGCACTCAAGGGAATGACTCGTTTATTTCATGAATAGCTGTGATCTTTTCTTTGGGGCGTAAAATGCAGTTTCTTCAGAAAAAGTCTGATGTTTGCAGTTCTAGCAGAAAGTTCCATCTTGGTCAGCAAGAAGTTGCAAGTAAACATGTCTGAAAGCAGAGCGAGAGGAAGCTCATGGGGCCTGAGAGGCAATACTGCTGAAAGAGACGATCAAGAGAAGACATTCACACATCAGACTTTTCTGCTCATATGTGTGTGGTCACCACTTCTGGGCATCAACTAGTACAGCTTGAGTTGTAATTGCATTTCTAGGGCAGAGATGAAACTAGCTGAGGGAAGCCTTCTATCTAGGACAGGGTCAGCATGCTTGAGCTCTAAGAGTGAGGGAGATTAACATTACATATGCGCTACTCTTCAAAACCTTTGGAAAGACATTGCTCATGCTCACCATTTATGCATGCTATCCATTTGTGCTGCATTTTATTGAATTTATAATATAGAAAAAAGTTATGTTGTAAAATTTCATCACATTTTTAATATAGTTTTGTGACATGTTAAGAAATGCTAATTTATATCTATTAATATTATATTTATATCCTATGCATAAAGAGAGAGAGAGAGACAGAGAAAGAGAGAGAGAGAGAGAGCATAAATCACATTTGAGTTGTCAAGTGCTTTACCAGAACAAGATAAGATAACAAACACAAAACAAGTAGCTATATGGTACAGTTAATTATAGTACAAAAATACATATCATTACAGTTATAATTTTCTCATAAACAATATAGGTCTATATACATGTTGCCTTATAAGCCGAGATAAATTTAAATTGATTATTTAAACTGAAATGTAATGTAATGTGTATTTATGCATTTATCGTGTATGGCCAAGCTCTTCACAGTTATGGGGGGGGGGGGTCTCTCCACACCACCACCAGTGTGCAGGATCCACTTGGATGATGCAACGGCAGCCACGGGACAACGGCGCCAGTGCGCTCACCACACACCAGCTAACTGATAGGACACTGGGGTTACACCCCTACTCTTTACGAGAGTAGTGCCATGGGATTTTTTTGATGACCACAGAGAGTCAGGACCTCGGTTTAACGTCTCATCCAAAAGACGGCGCTCACTGACAGTATAGTGTCTCCTTCACTATACTGGGGCATTAGGAGTGAGTGAGTGCCCCCTGCTGGCCTCACTAACACCAGTTCCAACAGCAACCTAGTTTTCCCATGTGGTTTCTCATACAGGTACTGACCAGGCTTAGTCCTAATATCATTAAAAAAATAATAATAATAATTAAATTTTAATGTAGTTGTTTGGCATTTTAAGAAATGCACATTTATATCTGCAATGGCAAAGCAAAATTTTTCCAGTTTTTATGTTATCGTCCAGAAATCATTCTGTTCTGCTGTTATGATTTGGAGCTCAAGAAATATCTGACAAGACTTAAAAAACAGCATTTATGTGAAATAGAACTCTTTTACAAATGTCTTTAAGGGCAGTTCCGACCATAAAGAAATGGCAGTTTTTATACAAAATCACAACTTAGGACTTTTTAGGAACATTTTGTTCAGTATTCTGTTTATTTAATCCTTTACTATATTTTAGAGAATGCTCATAACTGTGACAATATACTGTAAGTCAAGCAGAAAGTACAATGGAAGCTGTAGTCTGGTCTGTTTTTCTTCACATTTAGCTAATTAAGGGGAAAAAATATTTACCCTGGTTTAAAGGGTAATCCAAGTCTTTAGTAAAAAGCCTGAATAAATTCTGCTACATATCAATCAAAAATTGTTTAGAGAGAGAGGGAATAAATCACATTTTATTTGTCAAAATGTGCTTTACCAGAATGAGATGAAAAAACGGAGAATAAGTAGCTATATAGTATAAAAAAACTATAATAAAACATATAATGTACAAAAATGCATATAATGACAGTTATAATTACATCATAAACAATATAGGCCAAGACCAATTTAAATTGATTATTTAAACTGAATTATTTATTTATTTATTTTCCTTTTTGAATATCTATTATGAGAACAAGACCTTTTTACTTCACGTGTACTTTATTTCCACTTTATTTGTACTTTATTTCAATGTAAATCATCTCATCTTCAAAATAAAATTCTGTCAGCACATTGGGCTGGCTCTCGGCACAGCATTGCCTAAATATGAGCATTTCAGTTGAGCAGTGCATCTTCTTCCATGTATGTTTGACTGCATTTTCTGTTGATAAACCGGCTGCAATGTCTAGTTAGAAATCCTGAGCTATTTCATCTTGTGCATGTTACAGTTCAACCGCAGATTTATTCATCATAATGTGAAAAAAATGGCTCTGTTATTTTTGGCTCTACAGGGAGTCATCATCATTTTGAAATGTATAATCTGTCCTTGCAATCTTGTAACAAAATTACTTTTCTCTGACTGGTGTTTACTTGCACTTGGGCGGGATCAACCTGTCATTTACATCACATCATTCATCCTCCACCAATAGCAAACCACATCCAGTCAATTTCTGATGGACACAATCATGTCTCTCCACAAAGTTTTATTTTCTTATCTTAGAAGCTGCTTCACTTATATATATGTATGTCATAATAAAGAAGAAAATATATTTGCAACCTTTTAGAAGCAGTTGCTATATCACTGTTCGGTAGCAACAGTTAAAAAAATGAATTTAGAAAAAGCTTTTCCTCTTCTGTGTTTATCTATCAGGTTTCATTTCTCTCTCTCTTTGTTTCTCAGTTTCTTATTTTCCTTTCACCTCTCATTCCGCTCAGCATCTCCTGTCCTCTCATCTGTGGGGAAATATGTTGTTCACTGTACACTCCAAAACTGAACAATAACAGTGTTTCCTTTCTCACCAAGAGAATTGCGTTTGAAGTCACACTCGGGTTTGGAACGGCTCAATTCACATCAAAAGAACAGGTTTTTATTTCCTTCACTAATAATGTGGGATGATTGTGCATGATTGAGATTGCTTGATTGGTTGTGCATGTCATTTGGCTGGCCACTCTTTTTTTTTTTTTTTTTTTTTTTTTTTTGGCTCCACTAAAGAGATAAAAGCAATGTGAAATCAAGGTTAAACTTTGTGATCACTAGGGACTGAACGACTTTGGTTTTGTTTTTTAGTTATTATAGTCAAGTCGACGTCGACTAGTTGCTGATGACGTCATCAATAAAAAAACAAGACAGAAATATTTTGCAAAAAGCTACAATTTGCCATTTATTTGCAGGAAAAATATTACATATACATTGCAAAAACAATGCAACATTATCAATGACTAATTTTAGTGCTAAACAAATGCATTGTCAACACTTTCATTTCATTAATAACATAACATTAGCACAAGCTAGATTTAGTGCTAAATAAATGCAGTTAACGCATTGTGCACGGCACGTTCTACTAAGAATGTAACAATAACAACGAACTGGCTGACATAGCGCTGTGACGGTGACAATTTTTTACTACCGCGGTGGGAAGTCACCAACAACCGCCGGTGTTGCGGTGGTGGTGGGGGGTTGGGTCAATTATGCTGTAAAATAATCTATGACAGAAGTTCACTCAAAAGTGAAAATTATTTCCGTCATTAATTACTAACACTTCTGTCATTCCAACCTTCAGAACACAAATTTTGATATTTTATAATATGAAAAAGCAATTAAATTATGAAAATTGTGAAATTAAAGCAATAGTCCAGAGATCTGGTCCCCGCGTCAGGTCAGGGTGTGCCTGTATATAGCCTTTAAAACGCGCACGCGGAGCTGCACTCTAAACTTACACGGGAGAAAACTGCACTAGGATGACATGAAGGCGAGCAACCTAATTCATTTCATGTTTTGGTTAACTAATTCTTTAAATACAACTCTTTTGAGCTCTAAAGGGAAAAAAACGCTAAAGAAATTTGCCGTTAAATTAATTTTAGCAGAGACGCAACTGCCAGTCATTTTCACATTAGTTTTTTAGTAGGGGATTAATATTAGAGTGCCCTACTAAAAATGTTTAGTTGGACACTGCACAGTCCTACAGTAGTCTACAATATAATTAATATTATAATTTATATTTATTAATATTATTAAAACTAAGCTATAAAATTGACAAAACGCAAAACCCTTTTTAATGTTTGCTTTCATTTTGACATGGCTAAAGAGCAGTTTTACAGTTGTGAAAAGAAACATCCCATTATGCAGCAGCATTCTCAAGTTAGGACACTTAATAAATGCCTTTTGAGTTTAAAGATGATCGGCCTGCGAAGTCAAGTTTACAGTGTTATAAATGAAATGGGTATATAGTGCATTAAATAAGTGGATTTGCCGCGGTAGGTAGGCTGAGTGATAATCTAGGGTAGACAGGCTCATTCATGTTGTTTGAAATAAAACAGAAAATAAATAATGAGAATAAAATATAATTTAAACCACTCGTTTGGCGCTGAAGCCATGCTTCGTCTGCGTTAATAAACGGTATCATTGCATTACCTTCATTGATAAAATCAGTAATAGCGAAACTGTGCATATTATTATTATTATTATTATTATTATTATTATTACTACTATAAAAAAGTATATTACTGGACTTAGTCAGTATAACTTAAGCAGTAATGCAAAGTAATAAATAAGTGAATAAATAGCCTAAATGAAAGGAACAAGAGGGACCAAAATCGTCAATGTCTTCCATTTATCACTTTCTCTTTTTTATCTGGCCATTTTTGAAAAGGCCTCTTCGATACATGGCTGACTAGCTGTGCGTTTGCGTTCAGAAGATAGGATCGATTATACGTGGCTGGGTGACATGACCGGAGATGGCTGTGGAGATTCGACGTGTTTGCCCATTTAACGCTTTTTTTTTTTTTTAAACAAACCCTACAAATAGCTTCTTTTATTTATTGGTTCACCTTTCTCGTTTAGCACGAATCCAAAATGTTCCCAGATTGGGGATGTAACATTTGGTTTTCCAATGAGATTAATGGCTGAACTTGAACTTGCTGAATCGCAACGTTATATTCTAACGTTATATTCTAACAGAAATGCAATACTTTGCAACATGATGGAAATTTCAGTGCGTGATGTCACGTACTACCACCGGTGGCATGGACAACCGCGGTGGCAAATTACCACCACGGTGACGCGGTTGTCTCGGTGACCGTCACAGCCCTAGGCTGACACCTGTTTGACGATTTAAAGTTCACTCAAAGTTTATGTGAAACATTGACGATGACATAAGAAAAATAACATTCAAATTAATTTTAATAATCCGATGGCAGTTTTATTCGGTGAACCGCCTTCGTGTGCAAAGCTGCCATGTAGTCGGGTCAAAAACCATGTGATTTGTGCATCATGACTAGTTAATGTCAATCAAAAAGCGTCAGGGCCAGTCGACTAGTTTGTGCAACCCCTAGTGGTCCCTGCACTTTTCTCTTACGTTTGTCTCATCATCACGAAAATAATAACACAACTGAAAAAATAATAGAGCAAATAATAGAGCAAAAATAATAGAGCAAAAAGAGTCCAAAAACAGTGTAAACAAGAGTTCACAAGACGTGGCAAAACGTGAGCCGATAGCGTCCAGAGGTCAGCCGATAACCAGGCAAACAGTTCAGAAATCCAGAGAAAAATCCTGACAAGAAACAGAGTACAAAAAATAAGAACAAAAAATAACGAACTGACAGTGTAACAAAGGACTATCGCTCAGATATAGTCGTGGTAATTAGCCACAGCTGGGCGGCTGATCAGAACAGCTGATCAGCGTAGCAATAAACCACGTGGCCACAACAACACTGACACACCACAACAAACGCACGTGGAGTAGGCAAAACATAAGCATGTGACAACAACACAGACAATACCAGAAGTTTGCTTTTGAAAACACTGTTTGGGTTTAGGGAAAGGCTTAGGTCAGTGGTTTACTAAGTGATCTGTACAACAAGCCCCTCCTTCTTGTGGACATGTCAACAAAACATACCCTAAGTAATGTATTTCAGATTCACAAAAATGTAGACAGTGCCCTCTAGTGGATTTGTCATCCGAAACGTGCAATGAAATGTACCTGGAGCAATGTATTTTGTTTTGCAAAAATATGGGCTGAGGCATGTATTTCCAATGAGCCTGGGCTGGTCATTTGGGCAAGAAGGTTTAAAAGAGGATTGATAATTTAATTGTCTTTGTTTGATCTTATTGGCTTAAATTTTATTGTAAAAAAAACAATGTGGCACAGAATCCTCACCTTATATGAACACAATAAGAAATTTAATCAAGAGCCACAGTTGCTCACGTCATAAAAAAGTGATCAAATTAAATTAAATATTCAATTAAAAAGTAATTGTGTCCCTTCTCTGATTAATGTTTTTTTTGTGGACAAGCTAAATTAAATAATAAATGGAAATGCAATTAAATATTCAGTCAGTAATTGTTTTACAACAAAAGGGATTCTCATAGCTGTTCACATTATTAAACGATTATATGATTAAAAATTCATAACAGGGTGGAATAAAATGCCAAATTTATTTACATTGCGAGCTGATAAAAACTAATAACATAAAAATGCAAATGTCATTTTGGAATGAAAGTGTCTGTAAAATGTATGAATTGACAGCTTTAATATTTGCAGCACATTAACTCACTCTGATCTCTGAAGTAAAATCTGCTGTAAATGAAATAGGAATGACTAGTAAATCTTGAGTTATTGAGAGAAGAATGTGAGGAATATTTAGTTTCTCTTTAATATATTATAAATGTGTGTCTGTTTACATCATGTACTGAAGCCTGAAAGACACGAAGGTGTATAAATGACTGTCATCTTGCCTGAAAACAACGTGGGTAAACATATTAAGACATTGAATTTACTGTATATTGTGCTGCGTATAAATACAGTATAATTCATCACTAACAAACCGAGCTCAGCGAGTGCATTTGAGCTCTTTCACCTTCAGTGTTATTCCCCATTTATCGAAAGTAATTAAACTTTGGAAAATATTGCTGTGCTGAGGAAATCGATTTCGCAAGTGACTAAATTTGACCTAATATACGAGGCAGAGACGAAGTCGGTTGAATGAAATTATTTCTGGCTCTGATGAGAGATTGATTTTGTAGTACATCCGCAGTAGTTTCATCCTCTCTGTTGTAGAAAATGATGATGGAGTGCAAATACACACAATGCAGAATGCTGGATCTCGTCTACTAAATAAAAAAAATGGTTTTGAAGTCTTATATAAACATATTGCATGGATGATTGCTCTCGTCGCAGCTTTGATTCATGCCACTTATTGAGTTTTAAATCATATGGAAAAACATTCTCATGACAAGACTTTTTATATTGCATTTATTTAACATGACATAAGTCATTTTTCTCAATTAGTGTATTTGTCGTCTATTTATGGTATAAAATATGATGAGAAAATGATATTTAGAGTTTTCTTTAGAAGCTATTTTATTTTTTGTTCAGCATAAATTTCGTATAATTAGATTTAAAATATGAAAATGTTATTGTATTAATGTATAAATCTTTATAGAAAATTTATACAATTATACAATTTGTATGCGTGACGACTTGGAAATTCAATTTAGAGCTTATACTGTAGTATAGTGTGCAAATAAAGTAAAATTTGGATTGAAAACATCATTTTTGTTTTGTTCG
Source organism: Danio jaintianensis (assembly GCA_903798115.1). Classification (NCBI taxonomy): domain Eukaryota; kingdom Metazoa; phylum Chordata; class Actinopteri; order Cypriniformes; family Danionidae; genus Danio; species Danio jaintianensis. Next base: position 4,220,662 of record CAIGQV010019088.1, read on the forward strand.
ACAAGCTTCTGATGACATATTTCTTAAAAAATGTAATTAAATGTTGTCAATTAGAGCATAAAATTAAAATTATGAAAAGTGAAAAACTCAATATAAGCTTAATATTTAAATATTACATAGTGGAATACATTTGTTGTTTCAGTGAAATATATATATATATATATGCATGTATATATGTATATATGTGTGTGTGTGTGTGTGTGTGTGTGTGTGTGTATATATATATATATATATATATATATATACACACACACACACAGACATATAAATAAATATAAATATATATATATTTATTTGTGTGTGTGTATATATATATATATATATATATATATATATATATAGAGAGAGAGAGAGAGAGAGAGAGAGAGAGAGAGAGAGAGAGAGAGATTTATAGATTAAAGCAATTATTAACATGTTATGATCCAGAGTATTTTGTTATCTAAATTCTGTAAAAAAAAATTTGCAAATATATAATATAAATAAATCTATTTTGCTGTTGGGATTTTCATAGCGTAAAAAATACCAAGACTCTGAACAATATATATTTTTATTGCATGTGATTTTTATAGAACAGAAGAGCATATATAAAAATATAAACTGACATTGACAACAGAGATGCAGTGTGAAGGTATTCTGGGATGCACACGTTGTTTGCAGGCTTCTGTATGATGCATCACATCACACTTCTATTACACTGTCCGAATCAAATCTTTTTGCATGCATGTCTGAAACTGGAATGTGTGCGCGTCTATTGGTGGACGCACACATGCATATGTGGGTTTCAAGCCACGTTTTATTTAATACCAAAGGTCTATTAATCTTATAATACAGAAATGCACATTGCTCAAAACTGCAAATGTTTGCTTGTAACTTTTGTGAAGAAAAAAATGTTTGTGAAAAAAAAGAGAAAGAAAATTGATTTTGAGTTGCGTTTCAAGAGAATAGCATGGTGAAACTAATGAAAATAGTTTCATTAGTTTTAAATGGTGAAAATATGTAGACGTTATGGTGTTTTCCTCCTAGGAACTTTATATTTACAACATGAGGTCTGTTCAAGTCACTTTGGTCAGCAACCAAAATGACGTCGCCCAAAATACTAGTAAAAGGACCAAATGAATTGTACCCTTGATATTTTTGATGACCCAATCAAAGAGCAACCAGAACACTTGAAATGCAACAAACATGCCGGCAATGTGGAAGCAATTTAAATGTCGGCAAAAGACACCGAAAAAAGGCTGTTAGCAGATAGGATAAGCTTATCTGATTTATCTGTTGCAGATGTTCTCTCTGTACTTGCAGCTTTAGCATGTCCTCTAAACAAAGAGGCTGAAACAGACCACAGAGTAAATCTGGATCATTAATATGCATGTCCCAGGCATTTTTTGACTGGCCACAATGTTTTCTCATATCCCATTATTTTTACCTTTTTTTTTTTTTTTGCTTGTATTATACCTACTATACAAACTGTACTCTTATTTTGAAAACAAGACCAGCATTATAAAGCTTTCAGGAAATGCAACCACGCATGGAGTTTCTCACTGTCAGAATGCAAAATGCAGGATATACAGATTAAACATTTTTTCTGCCCCAACCCTAAGAGGCATGAAGTCTTTTTTACTGTATCGTTTGTTAGTTTAACGTGTATATTGTCAAATTTTCAGCATATGTTTATAATGAGGCAACAAACACATGTAAACTGCTGAATATAAGTGTTTAATGCTTGTTTATGCATCGTGTCATATCACTTAGCTTACTCAGATTTTTCTGGAGTAAAAGGATACCAATAATATGTAACACTTTAGCTCACAATTCATACTGTTAACTACTGGTTTATCACGTGCCTATTATTAAGATATTAATTGTTCATTAGTAGTTATAAAGTATGATCTTATTCTGCATCTCTAATCCTACCCAAAACTCAAACCTAACTACTTCCTTACTAAATATTAATAAACAGTTAGTTAAGGGTTTGTTAATACCATGAATTGTGACCTAAACTAAAGTGTTATCCAATATTCTTCAAAAACTCATGTTTATGCGAAGGTTGAGGTTTAATATTGCCTGTTTTTATATATGTTAAAACCACAAAATAAAACTCTAAATACATCTCTGTCGACCCCTTTACTTACCTAAGCCACTTATTATTTAGATATCAGATAGCAATTTAAGATATGTAATCAATGCACTTTATAATGTGCATGCCTAAATGAGTTAACTTGTTTCATATACTTAAGTTACTTGTTGTTTTCCTGTTGCTCAGAATAATAGAGCATGTTACTAGCAATGGCGAGGATTTGGGTTTGGTTCCCAGAAAAAGCAAGAACTGATTAGATGTGTACCTTCAATGCAGTTTAAGTCATTTTGTATAAAAGTCTCTTAAGTAAACACTGCATTTTGATGAACTGATAAGGTTGCATTTAATAGAGAAAACATCACAAGCTTAATTTGATTTGGTTTTTACTTTTAATAATAGTAATTCCTTAAATTTTATATAGGACCTCAGTTTAACGTCTCATCCGAAAGACGGCGCTCACTGAGCAGTATAGAGTCCCCATCAATATATTGGGGCGTTAGGACCCACACAGACCACAAGTTGAACGTCCCTGCTGGCCTCACTAACACCACTCCAGCAGCAACTTTGCTTTCCCATGTGGTCTGCTATCCAGGAACTGACCGGGCACAGCCCTGCTTAGCTTCAGTGGGCTACCATGTGAGAGTTCCAGAGAGCTAGCTGCCGGCACTTTCTAATATGTACTTTCGAACATCCTTATGCTTTGTGCTAAAATAGGATATTGTGTTGGTTATTGACAGCAGGCATCATGTGACCTGAATAGCCAATCCCACCCGTCAAATTCAGAGTTTGTGAGAGGAATAATTGCGATTTAAGAGTGAACGTTCTGCTGGTGCTTCCCACGCTGAATCATAAAGTTAATCAAATTTGAGCTGTAAATGAGTCGGATCAAACCTGCAGATAAAAATAAATGTGTAAAGCAGTGGGGGACTCCTCTCCGCTTTTACTTTGCATATAAAACAAGAGAGGGCTGCTTAACCTTTCATGAAGTACAGACTCAGACTTCACCTTTGACCTCCGATTTTCATTATTTCAAGGGCTTGAATATAGTGATGGAAAACAAGAGACGTCTGGCTAGACTGTAAGGGGATTCGGAGAGGCATAGGCTAAAGTTCATAACAAAGTATATAAAGTGGAAGAGTACACCAATAAAGACTTGAAAATGACTCCTAAATGAAGGTAGCATAAAAGCATGTCTCAATACAGTGTTTATGAAACACAGGACTGTAACTTTCACAAATATTCAGATTAGTGTTCAGTGAGTAGGTCAGTTTTTATGTGCATGTCTTTGTGCTTTTTGGACTGGATTGTTTTAGAAGCACTTTACGGATTTGTCAAGCATGTAAAGGTGATGATGTTGTAAATAATATTCAGTTTCTTGCACAGACCAATTGTTTCACTTTGTAAGACTCAAATGTATCTTCAGGAGTTTTTTGTGTGTGTGTGTGTGTGTGTGCGTGTGTGCGCGCGTGTGTGTGTGTGTGTGTTTTACTCTGAGTGCTCACGAAAACCGAAGAAAATAACTCCCTACATATTTGATGGTCTGAGAGTGAGTAAAGTTTTTTTTTTTTTTTTTTTTTTTTTTTTATAAACTAGGCCTTTAAAGAGATACAAAACAGGCATCCAGAGTGGTACATTTATTCATCAATATTTGTTTCTCTGTACGATTCCAGTTCTACTGAAAAATAAGTTCTGCGGGCATTGCATCAGAATTTCTCTTGGTTACGTCTTGGAAATGTGTCTAAAAACATTCTGTGAAGGACATGCCTTCGTAGAAAAATACAGTCTGAAATCATTCTCACTGGGCAGTTAGACAGCTCTCTTCAGGTTCACAGTCAATAAAACCATGTCTGCCTGTGTTCCCAATGATTTCATCTAAAGTGTACTGTATGTCTCACGGTTCCAACAGTTACGGCAGAAAAGGGAACTGTTCAGCTCTCCTTTCAAAACTATGTTTTCTACTGAATTAACCCCTTTTATTTTTTTGGTAATACCTTAAACGATTCCATGACAATTGTATAGGAAATATAGGAGATCTACTGTATATAAAAGTCTGTGTAAAAATACAGAAACCTATCCTCATTCCCTTATGCACATATGGGAATTTGGATAAAACCATACAGCTCATATTAGCTTTTTTGTATTCCTTTACTTTTGTCTAATAGATGTGGAAGGTCAGATCAACACTTCGTCGGTTATTGTTTGCTAATTTCTTATATTTGCAAGTTCTTAGGCGAACCGTCGGTATACAAACACTTGTTTACAGTACATGTCCATAAGTGGCCACTTTCAGCACATAGTTAGGGGTGGGGTGCTTTCGATTCTAGAGAGCATTTGATTGGTCAGAAGACCTGGGGCACACCCAAGCTCAAAACAGTGCCATTATTTTGAAATGGTGTTTGAGATGTGTTTTCTCTTGTTTGGAGTGTGTGTGTCAAATGTCAGCTCAATCAGCAGCAACATTTATATAAACCTATATATTTTAGAGACAGCTTGCACAAAGGGTACAAGAGCAAGTGTATTGTTTGCACATTTATTTACATTAAAAGCAAAATAGGTGAAATAATAAGAGCGTGTATAGATCTAACTTTTTAGGCTTTTAGTGTGTCTAAATATCATGTACTAATTATGGTCCATACCCTTCCCTTAGAAACATGTAGAGATGCTGTTTAATGAAACAAAAACAAAGATATGTACGCTGTAAAATATATATATATATTGCTGCCTACATCTTTTTAGTTTAATCAAATTAACTTTTCTAGTCAGCTCAACTTCAGTCAAACTCACAAATATTACATTAACTTATTTCAATAGGTTAATCAGGTTTAAAGTAGCATGAAAACATTTATTGTCATCACTTTTTTTCATAAAAATTTTTTTACAATGTATATATTTTGCTATTTCATAGAGTAGATTTTTCATAAACTTTTCTATACTTCTCTGATTACATAATGGTAACTATAATACAATTTTACAACACTATTTAGTAATAATGATAAGCTTAAGACTCACACTAAAAATAATGTCATATAGATCATAACACTCTCTTGGAGGTAAGTGGATTATCCTTGACCTGAAATATTTGTCAAAAATGCAAATAGATTTGATGTCAATTGACTACTTCGATTTTTGACATGTTTTTGATGCCAGTGTTAGATTTCAATTTGATGTAATTTTGATACCAATTACAATATAGTATTATTGATTAAATTATTGACTAACTAATGACTTTAGTGATGTTTTTGACACCAGTTCACATACGTAGTTCACATACAATGTATAAATATAAAATCCAATGTAAATGTGTAATTTGTAATTGAATCGTTCAGATGAAAAAAAGTTTTTTTTATATTACTGTATAATAGTTTTTGTTTTATTGTTTCGGTGGTCTAAAGGGCATCAATGTGTGGATGTCAAATGGATGGAAAGGTTTTCACATCAAATCGATTTCCATTTTTGACCAGATTTTGATATCAGTGTCAATTTGGAGTCGTTTTAATGTACCCACTGGGTAGTTGCAAAGCTTGCATTATCAGAACAGAGTGTTCAAAGAGCCACAATTTCTGTTAAAAAAAAAAAAAAAACATTTTGCAACATTTTGTCGAAGATGAACGCAGCCCTGAAGTGCATGGTAATGTCATTAAAATCGTCTGAATTGAGAAACTGCAGTTTTTGAATGCTTTATTTAAATAAAAATGTTGTCTTTAATTTTTAAAAACGTATTGCACTGACAGTGCTGTCAAGTTTGACACTGTTCTCAAATGCAAACTGAGGGTTTTGGTATGGCTGATGCACAGCGGAGGCATCCTAATAGAGCTGAACAAATAGCATCATTGTTTGAGTTTAATTTGGTTAGGGAAAAGACAACGAGCAGGAGATAGCAGTAGTCAAGTTTCAGTCTGCACAATGTAAATTTCCTTTTTAATTAAGGTCTTCCAGCGCTAACCTCCATCCACAATGCACACGCTCTTGAAACATGCAAACGGATATTAAATGACATTTGAGTGCCTTTCATCTTTAAGTTTTTAATCAAACATTAAGACGAATATTTCAGACGAGCCATTGTGTGTACAAAGCCGAATTGCTTCATTTAACCAGTTGATTGTAATTCAAAGTGGGAATTATCAAAGAGAAGTATCAATTAGTGAAATTAATAATAAAACTTCGGCAGCCTTCATAATTCATCCCCCCAGCTTAAAAAGAAACCACAAATCTACTAATGAAGCTGCTTAACTTAGGATATATTCAGCAGCTAATTAGAAATGCTTATTGATGTTGGGTTGTAAGAGAAAAAAGCTGTGTGTGTGTGTGTGTGTGTGGTGAGGAAAGATATGGATGAGGGGGAAAACAGGGCTTAGAACAAAATACTATTGTTTTGTTTTCTTCAGTACAGGATGCGTCACAAAGAAAAGCATATACTGTAGCATTGCCAGGCCTTGAGGATAATGAAGCTTCATGTTGCGAACAAAGACTGCTGATTGAACATTTAGAAAACAAATGCAGGAAAAACCAAAGGATTACAATGAATGGGAATCATTTTCTTGTTGAAAAGTCAAATCTCTAGCGTCTTTCTTTAAATATTAGGGATGTGGGTTTTATTGTGTTTATTTAATGAACTAGTTATGGAAATGATAACACCTTTTGAAGAATGTTGATAATCAAACTTTTGTAGAGACGCAATAAATGGTCTGTAAATACTTCCAAATACCAATGTAGATGAAGAACAGGTGAAAAAGGTTTCATGTCTACTTGATGCTTTTGTCACAATCCCCAGCGATCTGCACGGGCTAGATTGCTGGGGATCTACACATATGCCACTTAAATGAACTACAACTCTCATCATGCACCTCAGACACACCAGTTCCTGATTCCTCCTGATTACGCACACAGCTCATGATGGACTAATTCATGGGCGTAAATTTAATTTAAAAGTAGGGGGGACAGTAAATATAACATTTTGTCATGAGCAGTTTTTAAAGGGGACACAAATAATACAGTCAAATTGTACATATATAAATATACTTATATGTGTCCAGAAGTGTCCACGTTAATTAAGACACTTAAGGACAGAATAGAAATTGATTATACAAAAAATACAGTAGGGTCAGTTTGGACGTAGCCCAGTGCTCATTTAGTAAATGGACAGCTAAACAATGTGCTAATTGTGGCCGTTAATGTTAAGTTAACATTATCCCAAGTCGTCACAAATAAAACAATGCATGGGAAACGGCTTTGGTTGGTGTGTTAGTTGCAGTGCAACAAGCTATTGTAAACAAGCTAACGTTAACTAGATAAGTAATATTTTAATCGCTAATGTAGCAGATTCATGAAAAATTACATCAGTAATCAGCATTTTTGTCACAACTAATTTATGAATGAGTCTGCATCAACTACATTAAAGAGAATAACTTTATTCACAGTGAATAAAATACCCTACTTACTGGAGATTAACATTACACACACGAGTCAGGTGTGCGGCTGTGGCTCAGTTAGAGTAGGTGAGATAAGCTGGGAAAGCAGGCATTGGGCCAAACCACTGTGAGGAAGGGGTGGGGGAACTCAACCGTTTTCTAAATGCATTTGTTGAAAGAATTTGGTCAAAATAACAGGCAAATGGTCAGGACAGGCGACATAACAGCATAAACAATAAAACAAAACAAAGGTAAAAAACCACGGGAAGGCAAGACAAGGAACGCTTAATGCTAACAGTGAACATGACTCAGCAAAGTGTGTGCTTGCATGCGTGCTTGCGTGTGTGTGCTGTTTATATGGTCCATCTGATTAGTCCATCATGAGCTTCCAGGTGTGTGTGTGTGTAATCGGGGAATCAGGAACTGGTATGTCTGAGGTGCTTGATGGGAGTTGTAGTTCATTTAAGTGGCATATGTGTAGTTCTGCACAGGCTAGATCGCTGGTGATCGTGACAGCTTTAAGCATTAAATACATCGTTTTAAGTGTTTAATTAGCATTCATTAAAGTTGCTACATTAGTTTAATTATTAATAGTTGTAAGCATTATACTGTATATTTTTATATTGTATTTTATTAATATTTGTTTACAATAGTGATACAAAATGTATCATATATATATATGTATATATATATATACACACACACACAATACATTTTGTATCACTATTGTAAAAATTGCAGTATGTAATGCAGTACTGTATGTGCTGTTTTCTTTATTAAGTTGTAATAATAATTCTTTAAAGTGTTTTTTGTCTTATAGTGTGTGTGTTTTTTTATTTATGATATTGCTAGGAGTTGTAATTTTTTTTCATGTAAACTGAAATTCCCTGCCTTTGCAGATATGGCCAGGCCATTTTTCATCTTTTTTTGATTGTGGTTGCAGAGGAAAAGCAAAGATATTTACTGCCTTGTTACTTCTTTTTCCTTTTTTTTTCTCCTGCAGTCTTGATAGAGTTGAAGACCCCCAAGAGACATAAAACACACTGGAACTAAGAACTGCCATGGAACCATATTGATTAACAGCTTTGACAGCTTCACAATCTGAGTGCGCTTCAGAAATGAGGATCTCAGGCCTGCTGGAGGTGTATGAATCACAGTTTCACGGTCAGAGACTCCAGATAAACTCAACTAATGGATTACTGGACCAGACCTGCCTGAAGACTGACCGCTGGGTAAAACCGCACCGTCTGTGGACAAGGTGACACAGAGATTGCCTAGGTATCAGCCAAAATGTTCAATCTATTCGATAACCTTTCGCATTTTGCTGAAATGCTGAGTCATATAAAATGACTCATATGAAATGACTCATAGATGACTCATAGAAAATCCGCCCTCTTTTCATTGGCACAGCCTGTGAGAGAGTGATTATGGTCATATCCCAAAGGAAAATATATATATGGTAGCTTCCTGGAAATGTAAATGTAAATGTAATTAATATGCACATACAGTGTAATATGTGGTAATGAAGAAATGTCAGTAATTTTGGCATGTGATTGGGAAAAATCGTTGTTTTATGCTGACTTTTTATAGCTAAATTAAAATAAAAACTTCAAAATAAAAAAAGAATTAACATTAAAATGAAATTAACTTAAATTGGACCCTTTATGCAAAAATCACTTTTATAGGGGCTTTAAACACAGTTGTGTGGCAACAGTCTGTGAATATAACCAGCTTCTAATGGTGTACATTTATTAATTACATTTTTTGTAATCACACTTGATAAAAACAGTTTGCAGAAACACTTTGACATTCTCCCTTTTTACGTGTCATCAGAGTGGGAAAGCCCCGCCCATTAGTGACAATGTTTCCCTCATTAGCGTAGGATGTAAGTCTTGTTTTTGAATCTGCCACTATGCTGACACATAGGCATTTGTAGCTCCGCCCTCTGGACAAAAGAGTGCTGGGAGCACAATTTCATTTAAATTTAAATCGACAGTCACCAAAAGCCTAAAAGTGGCAGTTTCCAAGGATATTTTGAGCTGAAACTTCACATACACACTCTATGGACCATCAGATACTTATTTTACATCTTGTAAAAAGGGGCATAATATGTCTCCTTTAAAATATATGAAAATGTTTACCTTATTTTTCATTTAGTTTATCTTTAAAAAAAAAAAAAAAAAAGATAAAAAAATTTTTAAAAAGCTTATGTAGAGCATAAACAAATCACAATAATAAATGGCAAAAAATACACAACATAATAACTGAATCTATATCATTTTTAAAGTAAAATGAAAACTGGAAATATGGGAATACAAACCTGAAACAATTAAAAATAAGCCACTGAATTAAATTGCTCCGGGTGTGTGTTCACGGTATGTGTGTGTTCACTAACTGTGTGTGTGCACTTGGATGGGTTAAATGCAGAGCACAAATTCCAAGTATGGGACACCATACTTGGCCACACTTCACTTCACTTCACTTAATTAATTAATTATTTTTTTGCTTGACAGTGAACTTCTGTCATCATTTCCGTTACATTTTACCAACAGTAACCTTTTATTTTCCAGAGAAGAAATGAGTCATGAAGGTATTTATTTATATATTTTTTCAGTAGTGAATGTCATCTGCAATCATTTGGAAACATCAAGAATAAAGCTGACAACCCATTCACAATCTAAAATGAAAATAATACTCACTTTTATTCACCCTTCAGATATTTAGTTTGATTTAGTCGAATGTCAACCAAAGGTCACATGCAGGTGACCATTCAGAGTGAAAAACAGATCATGATCAAAAAACTGTTAAACGCACAAAATTTGCAGATGTGCATTGCATTTTGACATTTCCAAAAAGAAAATGCTTCTGAAAAAGCATCAAAGCATGTGCTTATGTTATCCAGGGTAGAGCAGACAAAATAAAGACAGAGTTTCTCTTTCCCTTCATTATTCACAATGACAAGAGGACGGCAATTATACACTAGACAGAGAATGATTTGAGCGGCAGGGTGGACGCGTTTAAACTCCCCGCTTGCTAAATGATCCATTTTGAAGTCCTAAAAAAAGGAGTGTGAGCTCTCAGACTCACCTGCTGGCCTGTAGTTCCTCGGTAGTTTCTCGTCCTCAAAGCCTCTTGAAGTCTGGATGGTTTATAGCTCAGCGTGGACTTCAAATATGAGTGCATTCATTTCTCCGGCACATCTGAAACTAGAGCACCTGGTGGGAGAAAGACACGTTTGCGCTCTCAAACCCCCAACTCTAATCACAAAACTCCCTCAACAGGATTCCCGCAAATGAGATAAAGACGAGAATGGAGAGTAAAATTGAGCCGTATAGTGAGTCTAGGCTCCAGACAATTACCGATGGAGGTGTATCGGCTCTGCGGCCTGGACTTTGGATGAAAAGGTGGTGAGTCTGGGAGCGCGGACCGTATCGATTTTTGGTTCAGTACCGGGTAATGTTTGCAATACAAAACAGTTTGCTCTGCTTTTGTTATTCCCATAGCAGATGAAGGTTACCTTGGATACTTGTCACTTATTTGATGCACTTTACCCCAAGCTATTTACTGTAATAATAAGCACTGACTGTCCCTATGGCGTAATGTATGATTATGTGTTTGCGCTAAAGGCCAGGATGATGAAAGGGCAAGGGGTCTTTTAGGCTGCCGCTGGTGGGATTCACACATGCTTGCGGTGCATTCAGATTCTGGGCTCATCTGCTTGCCTGTATGTAGTAGGCATGATCTTTTAATATTGAATTTGATCTATTTATGTCACTACAGTATGTTAATTCATCGACCTTATAAGACTTTTGCTTGCTACACTGTAAAAATTCTGGATTTCAAACAATCGATTTGTGTTGTGCCAACTTGAAGGAATTAAGTTAACTTATTAGTTTTTGCACATTTAAGTGGATTGAACATAAAACAATTAAGTTGTCCCACCAAAAACTTCAGCTCATTTTAAATAAGTAGTTTGAACAAAGAGCAAGCATAATTTTTGATCACAATGTGTTATTCATTCATTCATTCACTCACTCATTTTCCTTCGGCTTAGTCCCTTTATTCATCAGGGGTCGCCACAGCGGAATGAACCGCCAACTTATCCAGCATATGTTTTACACAGCGGATGCCCTACCAGCTGCAACCCAGTACTGGGAAACACACATACCCCACGGCCAATTTAATTGACCTATAGCGCATGTCTTTGGACTGTGGGGGAAACCGGAGCACCCGGAGGAAACCCACACCAACACGGGGAGAACATGCAAACTCCACACAGAAATGCCAACTGGCCCAGCCGGGACTTGAACCAGTGACCTTCTTGCTGTGAGGCGACAGTGAAGTGAAGTGAAGTGAAGTGAAGTGTGGCCAAGTATGGTGTCCCATACTTGGAATTTGTGCTCTGCATTTAACCCATCCAAGTGCACACACACAGTTAGTGAACACACACATACCGTGAACACACACCCGGAGCAGTGGGCAGCCATGCTGCGGCGCCCGGGGAGCAGTTGGGGGGAACGGTGCCTTGCTCAAGGGACTCACCTCAGTCGTGGTATTGAGGGTGGTGGAGAGTGCTGGTCATTCACTCCCCCCTCCCCCAATTCCCGCTGGTACCGAGTATCGAACCAGCAACCTTCGGATCACGAGTCCAACACTCTAACCACCAGGCCACGACTGCCCCCACCAGGCCACGACTGCCCCAATCAGGCCACGACTGCCCCACCAGGCCACGACTGCCACGTGCTAACCACTAAGTCACCGTGTTGCCACAATTTGTTATTTAATAATTTTTTTCTTTGACATTTTTAAATCTAAATCAATATTATTTTCTAATGAATGGAAATCATGATGCACAGAGTATGATGTTACCACACACTGGAAATCACACTTATATGATAAATATCATGTTTGATATATATCGCACATATATGATATATGTATAACACACACACAAACACCCATAGTGTTAAGGCAAAATTACTAGCCCTTCTGTGAAATTAAATTTATTTTTCAAATATTTCTGAAGTGATGTTTAAGGGAGCAAGGGAATTTTCACAGCATTACCCTTTTTTTCTTGAGAAAGTCGTATGTCTTATAGTTTGGCTGGAAAAAATGTTTTTAAATCATTTTTAAGGTCAACATTATTAGCCTGTTTACGTTTTTTTTTTTTTTCAGTTGGCTACAGAACAAACCACTGTTGTGCAATAACTTGCCTAATTAACTTGCCTAGTTAATCATTTAGATAAGAAATAGCACTTTAAGCTGAATACTAGTATCTTGCAAAATAATAAGTAAAATATAATATTGATATTAAGTAATATGTTATCATGCCAAAGGCAAAAAAAGTTAATAGAAATTAATTTTTAAAACATTTATGATCTTAAAAGTCTTGGGTATTATATTAAAAAGAATATATAATATATGCCTATTAACAAAAAAATGCTCTAAGTATTCACAAATGGAGTATGCAGCTGTCTTTATGAATAGATCATCGTTTCATTGGTTTACTCGATTCATTCAAAATGTGGATTCATTTAGAAACCAAACACTGCTGTGTTTTACGGCCAAAAGTTATAGCTTTGGCTATAAAGGTAAAATTGACAATTATTGAACTGTATAAAATCAATCATATTTGCTTTTGTGCTGTCAGGACAAAAAACACCATTCATGTCTTAATGCGCTCATTGCCCCTGTGATGTTGTCTAATATAATATGATATAAATATGAAGCAAAAATTCATGCAGGACATTTTTGTCCCAATATCTTGAATGTGTATATATTTTTGCACAATAATCAAATTAATAATAATAATAATAATAATAATAATAGTAATAATAATGATAATAACAATAATAATAATAATAATAATAATGATTATTATTATTATTATTATTATTATTATTATTATTATTATTACCTAATCATTATTATTCCATCAAACAGTGCCTTTTTTTTCATAGCTACATGTATATTAATTTAGCACACAGTCACATGACAGTGCAAAGTTTGCAGATGAATTGCCCTGCTAGCTGATATACAGTATGTCCAGGTGTGTTATTCCTCTAAAACTAGCCCTAAATTCTCATGCCGTGGTGCTGTTTTGTGTATTTTGTTCTGTCAAGTTTAATTTGGAGACACAACTCTAAAGAGAGTGTCAGAGAAGATATCAAAGCCTTATAGACAGAAGTCTATTCTCCCCTGCGCTAAGTTGAACAGTCTCTTTCTACAGCCGTAGCATCTTAAGCAGCTTAAGGTCCTTTAAGCTCCATCCTCAATGTACACAAACTGTTCCCAGCATGCTCTCCTTTTCATTTAACATACAGTAACTGTGCGCTTAATGTTCAAGCTTAACTGTGAGCTCGGTGTTACTGCTGGAACTGATGTTGCTGTCTTTTTTCCAGTGCGGTATTGCATTATGCATGCTGGGCCAGATGCTTTTATATCTGTCTAAAATGTTTCTGCAGCACTATATGGTGTAGTAGGTGAAGCTCGCAGTTTTGGAACTCCTAAGCTATTTTTATTTATGAAAAAATAAAATAAAATGTAAACACACTAGACTGATGTTATATTGATGTACTTGCAGTAGAAGCCAACATTTTGGAGCTGACATTTTGAAGCTCATAATTGTTTATAAAATGTGCAGCAATTCAGCCGCTAATATGTGTTTTATTATTGTTTGTGCTCATTTTGTGAGGCAGTTTTAAATCTGAGTAAACAATGTAGCTGAATTGAATCAATGCTGAACTAAACTGATCTGAATAATACTTGTTATAATAATAATAATAATAATAATAATAGTGTAATAATCATGATTCAGCAAATCAAGTCATAATATCTTTGCAGATTATTACTGTAGCTAATAATGAATTAAAGCAGACAATTGGAGAATGAAATGCAGAGCTTTGACCTATCATTTTAATTAACATTCATGTATATAATTAGTTTGTTATATGTTGTTAAGGGATAAGTACGATAACAAGTTTAATGAATACAAATTCATATATTAACCTATTAACCAGACTCTTTGTAGATGTGGTAATTAGTATGAATGGTTTAGTACTTAACGAGTCATACATTAACTCATGATTATCTTTGCATTAGCGAAGCATGAATTAAAAAGTTTATTAAAAAGTGTCACCCATATGTTTATTGTCGTGTCTATACATTTGAAAGAGTTAATCAAGTGTTTAATGTCTGGATATTGTCCTCTTCCACTTGAATGTTGTGATTGTTTCAGCATAGCCCAGATTAGTCTGTTCATTTTAAAGGAAGTTGTGAACAACAAAAGGTAATCAGCATGCAGTTTTTTTTTTTAAGCTTAAATGGATAGATCACTCAAAACAAATGAAAGTTTACTCTCTGTTTACTCACCCTTAAGTGGTTCCAACCCTTTATGAGTTTCTTAATTCTGTTGAACACAAAATAAGATATTTTGAAGAAAGCTGGAAACCTGTAACCATTTACTTTCATAGTAGAAAAATCAAATACTATGGAAGTCAATGGTTACAGGTTTCCAGCTTTCTTCAAAATATCTTCTTTTGTGTTCAATAGAAGAAAGAAACTAAAATAGGTTTGGAATAAATGAAGTGAGTGCATGATGGCAATTTTCGGGTGAACTATGACTCTAAAAGGATAAAATTATGCCATCATTTATTAGTTCCAAACCTGTTTGAGTGTCTTTCTTCTGTAGAACACAAAGGGCGATATTCTGAGGAATGCTGGGGAAAAAAGAGCCATTGACTTAGTATGTTTTATTCCTACAATGAATGTCATTGGCTTTTTCCTCCCAACATTTAAAACATCTCACAAAGGAAGATATTCTGAAGAAGACATAAATTCAAGTTTAGAACCACTTGAGTGTGTGTAAATGGTGTGGAAAATGTCCTTTTTGGGTGAACCATCACTTTAACTATTCCTTTAACTAAGCATGTTAAGTCTCCCCCTGCTGGCCATATAGAGGAATGCACAGTAAAGCATGCAGAGAAAGTGACGCACAATATGACTAGCAGCTTTCTTGCTGCTCTTGTCGCTCTGTACTCAGTGGTTGCTCATTCTGTCACCTGCATCGGCATGCAAATGACTAGCAGGGGCCCAGAGCAGGAGAGACAAGCAGAACTCAAATTAATCATTTGTCTGACACTGCCGCCCCTGTCACAGGCTTAAACTGCAAAGAGGGGCCAAAAATGCCCTGTTACCTACTGTGCTGGATGCAAAAGCATGCATTAAAAATGTGCATAGAGCAAAAGGGGAATGTAACGAAGATCATTTTCCTCCCCAGACTTTGAAAAGCGCCCTGCATACGGTTTATATTTCCCTCCGGTTCAAGGAAGTGGCAAACAGCTCAAGTTCCATATTAAATTATGCAACAGTGTTGTAAACTCACTGCGTTAGTCTCTTCGACACTGTGCATAAACAAGCAAACACTGCAAAATAGCTGATGGTTGAAGCTCAAAGGCAGGATGGCAGAAAACGATGCTTTCACTCTTGCTTGTTTACAAGGAGGGTAATTAGCAGGGTTGGTGAACAAAAAGCACCTGTTTGATTCTGGTCTCGAGAAAGCTCTTTGTGCGGGAAACAAAGGAACCGTGTTAGTGTCCGTGAAAAACAACAACAACAGAGCGCATTATAATGAGATTCAGAAGAACAAAGCACTTGAGGCGAAAACAAGGGGGCGAGGAGGGTGGATCGGAAAATCCTCTGAGCAGAATCCTGATGATGTTTGCGGCCTCATGAAAATGGATTCTGGAAAACTATTAATCGTCCAGAACTTACTCATTTTGTTTCAAATGAATGAAGAATTTATGCAGGTTATGACGCATTTAGTTAAGAAGGCCAATGTTGTAAACTCTTGTGCATCTATTTTTGTCATTTTTTGAATTTAGTTTTTTTGTGATCATTTTGGATGTTAACGCAAACAGCATACTTTTCTTATGTGATGCAGCACAAAAACACAATCCATCAAACTTAGTGTTTCTGACTGTAGCATTAAAGGGTTAGTTCACCCAAAAATGAAAATGAAGATGTTCAAAGTCTATAAGAGGAATAAAAAAAACATTGTCAAAACATTCCATGTGACATCAGTGGTTCAACTGTAGTCATATGAAGCTCCAAGGGCACTTTATTTTTTATTTCTTGAATTTGTCTTTGAAGAATGAGAGAGCTTTCTTAGATTTCATCTAAAATATCTTTATTTGTGTTCCAACGATTAATGAAGGTTGGATGGGATTGGAACAACACATGAGTGAGTAATGAATAACAGAATTAAAAATTGAGTGTACTAATCCTTTAAAGGGCAACACGGTGGCTCAGTGGTTAGCACTGTCGCCTCAAAGCAAGAAAGTTGCTGGTTCGAGTCCCTGCTGGGTCAGTTGGGGGATGTTTCTGTGTGGAGTTTGCATGCTCTCCCCGTGTTGGCGTGGGTTTCCTCCAGGTGCTCCGGTTTCCCCCACAGTCCAAAGACATGCGGTCTAGGTGAATTGAATAAACTAAATTGGACGTAGTTTATGTGTGTGAATGAGTGTGTATGGGAGTTTCCCAGTACTGGGTTGCAGGTGGAAGGGCATCTGCTGTGTAAAACATATGCTGGATAAGTTGGCGGTTCATTCCGCTGTGGCCACCCCTGATAAATAAAGGGACTAAGCCAAAGGAAAATGAAAGAATGAATGAATGAAAACAAAAATCAAGCAGGTTTGAACTATTACGCTGATTAAAAAAAAAAAAAAAAAAAACACCTGAAAGCAGCAACAAATTAATAAATAATAATATTCAATAAATAAACTAATTAACATTCCAACATGACTGACTACTAAATGTTACAATGCAACAAATTCAGATGCACAGTCAAGCACAAGAAAAGTGCCTCATCCGACAGATATTTTCCCCTTTGCCAAGTATAAGCAGGACTGAGGAGAGGTGCAGTGTTGAACCTAAAGAAGCCAGTATCTCGTTCCCTGAGCTGATAAATGAACGCAAGCATTTCCCAAAGCAAACCAAACACACACACACATAAGACGGCCAAAGGAAAATGAATGAATGAATAATCCTTGAAAATGTATTTATTTTTTGTAATTATCATCAGGATGCTAGGTAGCTGTGAATAAATCAGTGAATGAATGTCAGTGAAATGTGTAAAAGAAGTTGAAAATAAATACATTTAACGTTTTTTTTGACATGAACATTTTTGCCATATAGACCTGTCTGTAACTTTTTAATTAAATTGACAAAAATACAAGGGTTAATGAGTATCGGTAACAGTTTGACTTAAGGAGGTGAATTTCCCCGCTGCTCATTTTCTCGGATGGAAGTGCAGAAAACCATATTAGAATGACATGAATATGAAGTTTGGAACGCATCTCATTAGCTTCGGCAGTCCAATTATGCGTGATGCTTCTGTGCGCACTTCCTGCATATGATTTGCATGAATGTAGATTCGTCCCATAAGGACTGCAGAATTTATTGTGTTTAGCACCAATTAAGACTTTAAGCTTTCACTGAGTCGGTGTTAATGAATCTTGAGAATTAAGATGAAATGGGCAGCCTGGGGTCACAGTGGATGTCACAAGTAAATTTACTCTGTTATAGGTCCTATACAAATGTTTGCATGCTGGTTTCAAATGCTTCCTTCCTTTAAAACTGTATTAAAAACGATTAAATCTTGAATAATTCATACATTATTTATTTGTCTAACACTACTGTACCTTTCCTGTTCTTGTGACATTATTTAACACTATTCTTTTTTTATGGCTATTATTTACATAGATTTTTTTGTCAAGACTTGTGCCTATAAATGACAACATTTTCATGAGCAAACCTTAAGAATATTTACTGTAGTAAATAGTGACAAGTAGCCCAAGTCAGTCTGTCTTATGTGGATGAGCTCTAGTGAGGAGATGGCATTGTATATAATATAAAGTAAATGTGTGTGTGTGTGTATCTATGTGTATAGAAACATAGAATGGCATGTAACAATGTTAATACTTATTTGTATTCTCGATAGCTGCAGCTTGTAGTGCTTTATTTTATTGCTCATTGTTCACTGCTACTGTAGTAGTGTTGCATAAAAATAGAGCTTGAAAAATGGGAATTTAATTAGAGCATAAATATTTTTAATCAGCTATTTTTCAGAGTGGATGCGACCATGTGGACCTCCAGAGAACCCCAGGCACTGTGCTATAATTAACACACGCGGCTCTGCAACCTCAAAAAGACGAATGAGCTTTTTTTTTGGTCTTCGTAGAGCTCAGAGTTTGTGTATAGAGTGTGCTAAACCGTGTTAATGTGTTTGTGCACTTGTTACCCGGTTATTGGATTATTTTTTTAATGGATGGATAGATAGATAGATGGAAGTGTAGATTAAAAATCAATCTGGTGGATGGATAAATGAATGAATGGACTGATTTATGGATGGACAAACTATTTCGAATGGATGGACAAACTATTTTGGATGGATGGATGGATGGATGGATGGATGGTCAGTCTGGATCAGTTTGGATGGATGTAAGTTTGGATTGAAAGACATTATTAAAAAAGTGAATTAGATGGATTGGTGGACAGATGGATGGAAAGTTGGATGGCAAGACAGACAGACATGGATAACATGCCGATGGATGGATGAATGGATGGATGGAGGGAGTGATAAGATGACTGGATGGATGGATGGATGGATGGATGGATGGATGGATGGGTGGCAAACAGACATAGATAACATGCCAATCAGTTGGATGGTTGGATGGAGTGATAAGATGACTGGATGGATGGATGGATGGATGGATGGATGGAGTGAGATGATTGGATAGATGGATGTATGTACAGTCGTGGTCAATTTTTGAGAATGACACAAATATTAGTTTTTACAAAGTTTGCTGCTAAACTGCTTTTAGATCTTTGTTTAAGTTGTTTCTGTGATGTACTGAAATATAATTACAAGCACTTCATACGTTTCAAAGGCTTTTATCGACAATTACATGACATTTATGCAGAGAGTCAGTATTTGCAGTGTTGGCCTATCTTTTTCAGGACCTGTGCAATTCGACTGGGCATGCTCTCAATCAACTTCTGGGCCAAATCATGACTGATAGATATCTTAGATATCACTCTTGCCTTATGGCACGGTGCTCCGTGAATGGTCTCAGGATGCTTTACTGTTGGCATGACACAGGACTGATGGTAGCGTTCACCTTTTCTTCTCCGGACAAGCCTTTTTCCAGATGCCCCAAACAATCGGAAAGGGGCTACATCGGAGAATATGACTTTGCCCCAGTCCTCAGCAGTCCATTCGCCATACTTTTTGCAGAAGATGAATCTGTCCCTGATGTTGTTTTTTGGAGAGAAGTGGCTTCTTTGCTGCTCTTCTTGACACCAGGCCATCTTCCAAAAGTCTTCGCTTCACTGTGTGTGCAGATGCGCTCACACCTGCCTGCTGCCATTCCTGAGCAAGCTCTGCACTTGTGGCACTCTGATCCCACAGCTGAATCCTCTTTAGAAGACGATCCTGGCGCTTGCTGGATTTCTTGGACGCCCTGAAGCCTTCTTAACAAGAATTGAACCTCTTTCTTTGAAGTTCTTGATGATCCTATAAATTGTTGATTTAGGTGCAATCTTAGTAGCCACAATATCCTTGCCTGTGAAGCCATTTTTATGCAACGCAATGATGGCTGTACGCGTTTCTTTGCAGGTCACCATGGTTAACAATGGAAGAACAATGATTTCAAGCATCACCCTCCTTTTAACATGTCAAGTCTGCCATTCTAACCCAATCAGCCTGACATAATGATCTCCAGCCTTGTGCTCGCCAACATTCTCACCTGAGTTAACAAGACGATTACTGAAATGATCTCAGCAGGTCCTTTAATGACAGCAATGAAATGCAGTGGAAAGTTTTTTTCAGGATTAAGTTAATTTTCATGGCAAAGAAGGACTATGCAATTCATCTGATCACTCTTCATAACATTCTGGAGTATATGCAAATTGCTATTATAAAAACTTAAGCAGCAACTTTTCCAATTTCCAATATTTATGTCATTCTCAAAACTTTTGGCCACGACTGTATGGATGGATGGATGGATGGATGGCAGAAAGACATAGATAACATGCCAATTGGATGGATGGATGGATGGATGGATGGATGGTAATGGCAGACAGACATAGATAACATGCCAATTGGATGGATGGATGGATGGATGGTAATGGCAGACAGACATAGATTACATGCTGATGGATGGATGGCTGGATGGATGGATGGCAGACATTGATAACATGCCAATCGGATGGATGAATGGATGGATGGGTTGATTGAGAGTTTTAAATAATTTTAGTCCAGACTAGAATCATAAAATATAAGGTTTAAAAGTGTCATTTACAGCATTTTTTTATGAATCAATTACATGAGAGCTGAGAAAATGAGCCCATTGTGTTAAATGACTGCAGGCCGCAGATTTGACATCAGGAGCAGCCGATCTGATGAAAACAGATAAGAGATCAGCACAGGCCTAATGGAGAGAGCTTGACTTGACTGATTGACAAGTGGGATAAAGGACTTTTTGCAGTCTCCTGTTTGGTAAATCTGGGTCAGAGTCTGCTGTGAGATTCTCTTTAAACTCAAAACCAGCCATAATCAGGTCTTAGTGCATTTTAGCTTTGATCAAATGCTGCACGGTGGAACTGACAAGGCCATTTGCAGGCTATATTTAATTCACCTACTACAAAATATGGGGCGGTCAGTGTTAAAAAAAAACTTGAATAGAGAAGTCACCGAACTCTCTTTTTTAATCAGCAGATGTTGTGATATCCCTGAAGAGAATATTTAGATCTTGAAGGAAAGAACTGAGCTGATTTGGTAAACCACAGTGGACGGGAGTAAATCAAGGGCACTTTTTTTTTTTCCTTTTTTTTGCAGCGCCACTTTCCTTGCGCTAAATTATTTAGCACCTCGGAGTGAACTGAATTGAGAAAACGATGTGGGAAATCAAGTTCAGCTTGTTCAACCGACTGTTAAAACCAAATTATCTAAAGCAGACATGCAGTTTTACTAGTCACTCTTGTAATTATTAAAATATATCAAGATGTCTTTCCCGACAAAAGCCTAATGAATAAAAGATGACACGATTGTCCACCTGAAGTGAATACTACTGATGTTTTTTGATGCTAACAAGCTGGAGAATTCAGCACAAGGGATGTCTGAAGTTGAGAATTAATAAACACTCTCTTTAAACTCTCTCTGTCCAATCAACAACAGAGCACTTGTTATCGATTGCACAACAGGGTGTGAAAGGAGAAAATAACTTGTTTGCGAGAAGCTTTGAAAGCCTACTTTAGTGTACGGGTAAAGATTTGCTCAATTCCCTTAAGAAAGATAAAAGGCAGGCAATGTTCTCTGTCTTATCTGTATCATATGAAGTAATATCCGTGTATGAGCTTTAGTGTGGATTTAATGACGCATGCGTCATTACTGAAGCTCAAATCGAGTTTCCAATTAGAAATTTATAGGAACCATCCTTTCACTTGCCTAGATGGTTAAATTAGTGAACCTAATCATTGTAAGCTTTAGTAATGAGCATTGCAGAGGCATGGGGTATGATCAAAGCAAAACTCTATACTAGCGCTTCTATTATTTATGTATTTTTCAGAACAGGAAAAACATGCACAGAACTTGAGTTTTCAAAAACTGAGATTTACACACACACACACACAGAAATGCGCACGCACAAAATACTGTGGCAAATTGATTTTCTCTTTTTTTTTTTTTTTTCTCTAGAGCTTTTTCCTTTTGGTACTTGCACAGTCATAAATGGAATATAATTAGACAGACTAAAAAGTGCTCTGATTTAGAAACTGTATCAGTCTGGGTTGTAAAACCTATTTCCAAAGTTTCAGAAGTTCTGCTACTGCAGTGTTGGCTGGCCATGTTGCCTCAAACTTTTCTGACATCTCTGCTATTGAAGGATACATTTGATGATGCTTTGATGATTTTCGTCATTCAAATGATCTTATGAGTACATGCGATGCATTTTGAAGCAAAGATGACCAGGATTTTTAATTTACACGCAAGCTAAAACATGATGTGTGTCGTTATTGTAGTGTAATACAAAAATAATCAATTATAGCAATACAAAATGATGTATGTATTTTAAAATACTAATCGCCAAAAATGTTTATTCGTCGTCAAGAAAATTATAGTTTTGAGGCAGATTATCAACTTATAATCTCACTTCCACATGGTTGCTTGCAAATCTGTATTATCACCACAAAATACCTAAATTAGTACATTTATTTGGCATATCAGTCTCCTTATGTATAGCTTTTCAGTGTAGTAAACTTAAGAAGTCAAGAAAAGAGTTCAAAGCCATGTAAAAACATGATTGGTTTGGTTTAGTGGTGGTAGCCAATGTTATGGTCACCAGCTGGAATGCCCACAAGTTTTAATACAGATTTAAGATCTGTTGTCAAACCATCAGTCTGCATCTGCAGTCTGCAATTGCTGTGCTGTTACATGTGAACTACTGAGCAAGTTTATTAGGCCTACCATACATACAGTGATATAATATGTTATGCACACAACATGAACAACATAAACAGCCTTTTTTGCAAATAGTTTTTCTTGTTGGTAGATGTTTTCTGCAGTGAACAGATAGCTTTTATGTAAGCGATAATGTACAAGCCCGACAGGCTTATCAACAGCCTGACACAAAGCAGAGGGCTGTTGAATAAGACTGAAGGGCTTTATTCTCTGAAAACAACCACCTGGATGAACTTTATACAGAATCAGAAAGAGCTTTATTGCCAGGTATGTTCACACATACAAGGAATTTGTTTTCGTGACAGAGCTTCTACAGTGCAACAGAATTACAGAGACAGGACAAAAACAGATAATAAATATATTTTAAAATATAAAAGTAATAGTGAATGCAAATATACAAATTGACAAGTGTATGTACAGGTATATTACTATATACAACGTTATATGGCAGCTGTTATGTGCAAATTGGCATGTAAAATATGTTGTTAAATAAGTATTTATGTGTATAAAAAGTGTATAGCAAGTAGTGATGTTTGTTCCATAATTACTATCATTTAAGTGTTCATGAGATGGATTGCCTAAGGGAAGAAACTGTTTCTGTGTCGGGCTGTTCTGGTGCACAGTGCTC
>CAIGQV010019088.1:4252388-4263295 GCA_903798115.1 Danio jaintianensis
TAGATAGATAGATAGATAGATAGATAGATAGATAGATAGATAGATAGTATTGACATAGCATTGATGATATGAAACATTTTCTGAAAATCACTATCATCACAGGAATGAAAAAAATGTAATTTTGGAAAATATTAAGTTCTTAATATTTTACTTCAACCGTTTTTTTTTCATAATTTGACTTTTTTTCCACAACATACTATTAATTTACTTTCCTTAGCTCACGGTTCTTTTTTTATTATTGAAGTTTATTATTATAAAAGCCTAATAACAGTATTAATCAGATGATGTTCATGCAAAATGAAAAGTGTCTTTTTCACTCTGAATTTGTCAGACTGACCATTATTATATTTCCTTACACGGACTCATTTAATTCCTAAATTTCAAGCAAATCCAGATTAAATTCTACCTCCAGTCTAGATAAACTACACTTAAAGATCAGGGAAATCTTGTTATTGGAGCCAAAGCAGAGGTACAGTACGTCCCGCAGCAGATGTTTGCTCCTGTCTTACGTCTGATTAAAGGGATTAAATCCTCCCTCAGTGTGTTTTCTGTGATCTGGATGGAGTTTGGCAGCCGCACAGAGCAGTTTATGTACATTAACACAACAGCAGTGCCATCTATCCGATGGGTTGTGGAACTAGACATTTTGTTTATGGATTGTTTGGTCAAGCGACAGCTGGAATTTGGCCTGTTTCACAGATCCTGCGTCTGCAGCGTTTATTTGTTTGAACAGACTACAGCTTTTACACGTGTCCCAGCTGCGCCACTGAGAAGACAATGTCTCCAGTGAGCCAATTTTTGCGGTGCACTATAAATATGTTTTCATCAACCACTTTTTGCTCTTATGAAGAAATAGCAAAACTCCAACGATGCAGTACAATAAAATTATGGATAATAAAGTAAAATAGAATGAATCAGGGTAAAATAAAATAATGTTATTTTCAAGCTAATCTTAAAACTTAGCTGTTTTATGTTTGGCAAATTATTGGCTTTATCATACAAATTTAAGCAATCAAATTTATATGAAAAATGTATAATCATTAGAAAAAAGATTAGCATGAAGGCTCAGTTCTAAACATAACCATCACTGGTGTGTGAGCAGATGGTATGAAAACATACAAAAGATATTGTATGCATTCATACTAATTAGTCAGTAATTTGCCTAAAGATACTGTAAAATAAATTATCATCAGATTGTGTTGTGATTTTACTATGAAAAATGCATGTATAATGTGACTAGAAATTAAATAGGCGTACTGTTGTCTAATAAATGAATTCAAATATTAATTACATTTTTGCTTCTGCCTTACTGTACAAAAGAAACTTATTTTACGTATCATTATTTATATTGGTTTGCTGATATGGTATGGTTTGAGTTATTATCAATACTTTTAAAGCAATTATCTTTAATGATTGTTCTTCTAATTAATGTATAAAACAGTATTTGTTGCTTACTAAAAATGATTTATTTTATAAAAATAAATAATTTTATAACAGGGCAGCACGGTGGCGCAGTGGGTAGCACAATTGCCTCACAGCAAGAAGGTCGCTGGTTCGAGCCCCAGCTGGGTCAGTTGGCATTTCTGTGTGGAGTTTGCATGTTCTCCCCGTGTTCGAGTGGGTTTCCTCCGGGTGCTCCGGTTTCCCCCACAAGTCCAAAGACATGCGCTATAGGTAAATTGGGTAGGCTAAATTGTCCGTGGTGTATGTGTGTGAATGAGTGTGTATGGATGTTTACCAGTGATGGGTTGCAGCTGGAAGGGCATCCGCTGCGTAAAATATATGCTGGATAAGTTGGCGGTTCATTCCGCTGTGGCGACCCCAGATTAATAAAGGGACTAAGCCGAATAGAAAATGAATGAGTTCATAACATATTTTAAGAAATAATGTTTCTTGGGCACCAAATGAGCATATTAAAATGATTTTATCATCACAGAAATACATAGAATTTTAAAATATAATAAATTAGCAAACAGTAGTTTTTAAATTAATATCTCACAAAACTGCTGTTTTACACTCTGTCTTGTCAAATAAAATTGTCAAACTAAAACAAAACTAATAAATGTCACTTTATGTCTCATAATGATTTTATATCTCACACATATAGCATTGAAACGTCTTACATGATTATCTCCATTGTGCACTTTAAAAATCAAAAGTGAAAACACATTTACAAAAATATCTGCTTACTGGAAAAATATTCAGTAAATCTGGTGATTTAAGCAGTTTAAAGAAGTTGAACTGTGTTCTGTGTATAGTATTAGCAATTGTATGTAAACGCAAGGCTACTAAAATGCACACACGGCACAAATGTGCAAAAATATCCACAACCAATTGCAAAGGTTACCTATGTGTGGGTGAGAGGACCTTTTGTTTGACTTGCACAAAAAGTACTGAGAAGTGTTTTAAGTTTTAAAAAACCAAAAAGGAGGTAAATGTTAATGGACAAGAGCTCTAAAGCCTAAAAGGGATTTAATTGCCATGTTCAGAGGCCTTAGCATCTTTGTTTTGCCCAAGTGAGTGCAATCTGTGAGCTGTGAACTTTCTTAAAAGCCTACCTCAGAAGAAATAGCAGTAGGACCTTGTCAACAGGAAAACAAACTCATAATAATTAGAATGTTTCCATTTCTGAAATGTTTTTTTTTTCCTGAATCTCTGTATGCATGCCTGCTTAATTATTGCACATTTGATTTGAAAGAAAGAAAGAAAGAAAGAAAGAAAGAAAGAAAGGGCCTTTTTATTTAGAGGAAAAGAAACGTTAACCAACTAGATTTCTGTTTGTTTTTTTTGTAATAATGTAATAGTTATCTGCCTGATATGCTTAATCTGTGTAAATGGTTGTAAAATTAGTAAAAGAGCTTTGTATATTTTCAATTAAAAGACAAAAAACAAAATGAACCGTTCTTTTGTAAAACCTTTACAGAATATTAAATGTTTACTTGCAACATCGCCTTAAATAATGTCTTCTGCATTCTGTGATTTAATTGGGCGTCTCAATCATTTCGGCATTGATAAGTGCTGCTAAAAAGATTAGGCTATTATAAAAAAGTTAATTTTACAACTTTTTATATTTCTCATGATTATGGAATACCATTAGTGTATGTTTGTGTATGCATTTATGTGTGGTATGTAAGTTTGTGCATGCAGAAATCCATTGATTCTCCCTTACATGCATGTTAAAGGCCTTTAAATGTGCAAAACACCTAATGCACATCTTTGCAGCTTAAAGGGGTGGTCCACTATGATATCATTTTTTAAACTTTAGTTGATGTGTAATGTAGCTGTGTAAACATAAACAACATGTCTGAATGTAATATGCTCAAAGTTCAATGCAAAGGGAGACATTGGCTTTTACAGAGTTAGCTTAGCAAAGCCTACAGCGAACAAAGCTTGGGGACAACAAAAAAAATACATCCGGGCTAGTGAGATCACAAGGGCTTCCACCACATTCACCACACGCACACACCCCGCACAGCGAAGGGCTGTGGCCAGAGGCACTGTAATGAATAATGTAAAATGCCGTCCAAACGCTGCTATTTCCACAGAGCATGTTCTGTTTCTGTATTTGGGCTTCCAAAGCACACAACACAAAGACAGAAGTACTTACAATTGAATTTTAATCATGTTCCAGAGAATTATAAAAAAGATATAGCTAGCATTTGACAAAGGACAGCTTCTCCCAGTTCTCCCAGAATCTCTCCCAGTTCAGTGCTGGATTCGGCTAAAAACTCCTCCAGCCGACGAAGCTGTGGATTGTGAGCCACAACATGTAAGTATTGTTATTTGTTAAAACTGATCAACTACAAGCACAGTTTCTAGCGTTAATGGTGTGTTGTAGCAAGGACGTAAACAAGGATGTAAACAACGGGAAATGCTGTTTGGCACCGCTGACAATTTAGCTACAAATTCATATTTATCAGTCAAACCGCTGTAAACACCCACAATCTTTACAAGCGCTGCAGTGTCTCTCTATGCGGCTGCTTTCCGTGCGTTCTACATCTCAACTAACAAACTTGCAAAAGATATGTGAACGTTTTATATTACTTACACATGCTTATAATCTGAATATATGTGAAAGACGCTTGTCAGATTTTATTTTAGAGAGCAGGCGTGAGGTTCAGCTGTGTGCTCTTCATTTTCTCTCTGATTCAGGCAAACTGATACAGCTGTTTACACAGCGCAAAAGCGCATGCGTGACATGGAGCCAATCCGCGAATCACAGCACATTATGTTAGCTGACCAATCAGAGCCTCTTGAGGCCGGGCCTTTCAGAGGAACTAGGAAATATGACAGTCTTTTTCATGTTAGTTGAGTAGCTGCATAGAATCAAAGTAAGATATATGAAAAAATTATGTGATTTTCTACAAGTGAAGCATGAGCACAGATTGCTTTGCATCTTATAAACACAACCAAGCCTTAAAAATACACTGTGGACCAACCATTTTTTAACCAATTTTAACCAATTTTAACAAATATTCAACCAATATTTAACCCAATTTTCATCAGTTATGACATGTTAGAGCTCCTCGCTTCAAATCAGTTACAGGAAGACAAAGAGAGATTGTTTGTATGTGCAGATGACATGGGCATATTTAATAGCTCATATAGTAACATGTATTCGCTAACTTCAAGATCACACAGATGAATGAAGGCTCTGATAACTGTGTTACTATGGTTGCTACTAATGTTTGGGGGAAATGCATTGATTTCGAATTGATCTCAAAGCTGCCTGGAACTACCTGTTCATTAAACAATTGGATTTCACAGCATCCAGCCGATCAGAATCAAGAATTTGTCAAGAAAAAATGTTACACACTTTTTTTTCTCAATAACAAACTAAACGCACAGCTGTGAGAAAGCAGCAGTTAAGAAAGCATCTGATCACAGTGTGTGTTGCAAAATACTCCCATAATCTTTATAGAAAATAAATATATCAACCATCTTTAGTAAGATAGTAGCTAATTTCTGCATGTTTTTTTTTTTATCTATATTGAGAGGCTTCAGGCAACGCGGTGGCGCAGTGGGTAGCACGTTCGCCTCACAGCAAGAAGGTCGCTGGTTCGAGCCTCGGCTGGATCAGTTGGCATTTCTGTGTGGAGTTTGCATGTTCTCCCCGTGTTCGCGTGGGTTTCCTCCGGGTGCTCCGGTTTCCCCCACAAGTCCAAAGACATGCGGTATAGGTGAATTGGGTAAGCTAAAATTGTCCGTAGTGTATGAGTGTGTATGAATGTTTCCCAGTGATGGGTTGCAGCTGGAAGGGCATCCGCTGCGTAAAACATATGCTGGATAAGTTGGCGGTTCATCCCGCTGTGGCGACCCCAGATTAATAAAGGGACTAAGCCGAAAAGAAAATGAATGAATGAATGAATGAGAGGCTTCACATGGAGATGTTTGCACTGTATGCCAATGCTCAGTACCTGCAGCAACATCCCATCTGCTGTTGTTTGAGCTTCTATCAGGCTGGTTTTTCATCAGCCCTCCGCTCGCACTTTACACTTTTCACCTCATTACTGTTGCATTTATATATCTAGTTAATTTGTTGATTAGTCTCGAAATTTTAATGGGCTTTCGAGGCAAACATTGATTTACGGTCTTCTTGCAATTCAGTGGAAATGTGCCAGGAAAGAATCTCTGCAGTAGCAGTGCAGCATTATAATTCATTTTACTTATCATGGCGATGCAGCAAGGAGACTCTGAACAAAATAAAGTTACTTTGAAGGTTTTTTTGAAGCACTTTTAGTTCCACGTAGTCTTCTTATCAAGAGCTTTTATGAAGATAATACTATTTGCTGTTATTTTACTCACCCTCAGGCCATCCAAGATGCAGGTGACTATTTTTTTTTTTCAGTAGAACAGTAAATAGTTTTTGTTTGGGTTTTTTTGACTGAAACTGTGGTCCTTGATGATTCAAATGCAACTTAAAGGCTGCAGGCAATTTGAGAGACAAAAAGACCCCACAGTATACAGGCAAAACTGAATTTATATCAGATTCTGAAAGATGTTTGAAAGTTTTGGCCAATCACAAATCAATAGACCAATGAGGGGCTTTTAAACAGATTGGGAGGTACTGCAGTAAACACACAAAAAATGTGTTTGTAATAATCTTTGATGGCCGCCTGGCCATTGGGAAGAAGGAGGCGGAGAACCGACGAAACTTAAAAAGTAATTTATTAATAAAAGGGACGGCAGCCTCCGTGAGGCTAAACTAAAAGTCAAAATTAAAACATAAGTGTCCAGGCCTGGACCTCTCTCAGCTTCCTCTGCCATCGTTCCTCCTCTTATAGTCCAGAGCTCCTTCCGTGGGATTCGAGGCCGGTGTGCGCCACAGGTGTATCCACTTACGCGCCGGCCTCACCCGTTCCCACGGCTCTCGGCCCCGCCCCCTCACCACATACCCCCATCACCCATCACAGGTCAGGGGCAGCCCGTGCCTGTGCATACTCCGGGGGGGGGTCTTGGCGCCACAGCACCGGCGAGACCTATATGAGACGGGCCGAGAGAAAAGGAGATGGAAAAAAGCAGGAGGAAAGACAGAGTAGACTGAGAGAGGGGAGAGAGGCAAAAGAAAAAAAAAATTCTTGGCTCGGTTCTCCAGACACGCTGCCACTCGGTCCTCCACCAGCTGAGAGATCCGACGATGTGCTGGGAGCCCTGTGGAGGAATCTATCCACCCGTCCGTCTTCTGGTGTCCGGCGGTGGTTCTCCTGGCTGGCGGCATTTCTGGTCTCCTGCTCCGCTCCCGCTTCGGTAGATGGATCCAGGCTTTGGCATCATGGCGGACAGCGGTGACTCCCCCGGGCTCTCTGGGATGGCTCCCTTCAGCTCTTTCCCTTCCGGTGGTGAGCCCCGCGTCCCCTGCTCCTCCCCATGCTGGGAGACGGCAGCAGGAAGATCCTTTCCTCGCCAGCCTCAGGCCGCCCCGGCACTCTGGGCAGACGAACGGGTTTCTCCCCCACTCAGGTTAACTCCCGAACACTCGCCCTCCCTCTCAGCGGCGAGGGCAACTGGACAACGTGTCCCTCCTTCTCCCGGATTTCAGCACCACTGTAATAATGTTTGATGGCCGCCTGGCCATCGGGAAGAAGGAGGCGGAGAACCGACGAACTTTTAAATAATTTATTAATAAAAGGGACAGCAGTCTCCGTGAGGAGCTGCCGTCCCTTTTATTAATAAATTATTTAACTGAAAGTAAAAGTAAAACATAAGTGTCCAGGCCTGGACCTCTCTCAGCTTCCTCTGCCATCGTTCCTCCTCTTATAGTCCAGAGCTCCTTCCGTGGGATTCCAGGCCGGTGTGCGCCACAGGTGTTTCCACTTACGCCCCGGCCTCACCCGTTCCCACGGCTCTCGGCCCCGCCCCCTCACCACAGCGTTCTTTAGCAGTTCTTTGTGGCTAAGTGGTACTTTGACTTGTAATCACAGGGGAAGTGCTAAACTGTATAGTATTAGTGTGGTTCTTTGGGGTGGTTCTAGCACCATCTTTAAAGATATAGGTACTATGTAGCACTTAGAGCACAGGTGTCAAACTCAGTTCCTGGAGGGCCGCAGCTCTGCACAGTTTATTTCCAACCCTAATTAAACACACCTGATCAAACTAATTGAGTGCTTTAGGCTTGTTTGAAACCTACAGATAGGAGTGTTGAAGCAGGGCTGGAACTAAACTCTGCAGGACTGCGGTCCTCCAGGAATTGAGTTTGACACCCCTGACTTAGAGGAACTCCTGTGAAGTGCTTTGAAATGTCGATGTGTGACATAATTTGAACTGAAACATAAAGACAGGGCAGGACATGTAGTAGCCCCTCCCCCTTTTCAACAGCCAATAGCATTTCGTTTTATCACATGAGCATGGTTGAACTCATGTACATATAGCAATAACGTCTTGAAGGAGGCGGTACATGTAAGATCCTAGAGAACATTTGATTGGTCAGAAGATTTGATGAGAAACTGAACTATGAGGTGACATTAAAAAGTATATATATATTTATTTTGATTTCACAGGGACTCTCCAGAAAAAATTCTCCAGAAATGGTTTTATATGCTTATATATTACTTCATAAAATACCCCTAGAATCAAAAGGTCCTTATTGACCATATTTGGAACAGTCATGAACATTAATGAGCTCAGCTATGATTCAGCTCTCACTGCTAGCGCTCTCTATCTGTCTTTCTCTCTCACATACATGCATACACACACACACACAGCATGATGTACTGTGAAGTAAAGATTTTTTTGCCCATGTTTATTTCAAAATCAACTGCTAAATCATACTTTGTTTGTCAAAACACACTCACAGAATTTACATGAGAATGAGGAAATAATGGTTTGAGACTCACGGTACGGCCATTTCCATGTACTAAACACTTACTATTCGACTATGCAGGGTATACCCAGATTGTCTTTATAGGGCACCTTTAAATTGGTTCCCCTATGATTCTGACCCAAAGAACCACTTTTAGAGCTATTTAGCACCATTTTATTAATGTAATGTACATTATGGGGAAAATATAATGTGCTTTTTGATTGTTAAAACATGTTAATCTATTGCATTAAATCCAATAAACAAAATAAAGACATTTTAAAGTAGCATTATATGGCCTCATGTAAAGCTCCTGTAATACTTGCTTTTTATAAGAGCATGATTTTTTTTTTTTTATCCTTTAACAAATAAGCAAATAATCCTTGTAGCATTAGCAGCCCTGGGCAGAATATTTGTTTGTGATGCTCTCGTAGTCTATTCTATTCCACATGCATTAAACAGCATATTTATTTTGCGTATTAAATGTCCATTGCTTTCATGGTTGAAATGGGGCTAGAAATAGAGCAGTACTATGATGGCTATGGTTGGTATGAAAACGTGCATCAGCACAAAAGGCCTCTTGGAATAGCAGGCTATTGAGATGCATTTCCAACAAAAAAATAATGTTATTTGCAAACCACCTGTAATATCGTTATACAAAGAGTCACATAAATTAAATGTAACATAAATTAAAATGATAATTTACACCTTACTCTCAGTAATCTCACAATAATCTTTATTTGCACAGTTAATGTTATGCAGAAGGGGAAAGGCATTAAATAGAAATGAAACTGTATCCAATATGTATCCAATTCGAAAGCAAATGATTATTGTGTTTTGGATAAGGTAGCCTCAATGGTCCTGTGTGTTTGTATTATGTGGAGGTGTGTAAGCTAACTTCAGCAATGGAAAGGCGCTATATAAATAAAACTACTTCTTCTTATGATTCGATTAATTTTAATTTAATTCTCTTTAATGACACTTTTTTTTTTTACAAAACAACTTTAAGCTGGCTTGAAAGTTAAGACTTTAATTCAGACTCAATAAGTGAATTGTTTTTAGTCACAAGCCGGGTTTCCAACCAAATGTTTAGTGCACAGAAAAGTTCATACCCAAATCTAAATTAGGTGCATTGCAGCTCATCCAGAACGCTGCTGCCAGGATTCTGACCAGAACCAGAAAATCACACCTGTCCTCAGGTCCTTACAATGGCTCCCAGTTACATTCAGAATAGATTTTAAAGTATTATTACTTGTCTATAAATCACTAAATGGCCTAGGACCTCAATACATTACAGATATGCTCACTGAATACAAACCTAATAGATCACTCAGATCATTAGGATCAAATAAATTAGAAATTCCAAGGGTTCAGTCAAAGCAGGATAAATCCGCCTTCAGCTACTGCGCCTTCCACTGCTGGACTCCAGAAATGATTAGATGTGCTCCAACATTATGCACATTCAAATCAAGACTTAAAACACATCTGTTTAGCTGTGCTACGTCTGACAGATCACACTATTATGTCTTTCTTTTCTTTTTCATTCTTTTAAAACCTGTTTTAACACATTTTAATCTTTTTAATCTGTTTTAATCATTTTTAATTCTTTTTTAATTTTTTATTTTCTAGTTTTTTTTGTACTTGTTTATGTAAAGCACTTTGAATTACCATTGTGTATGAAATGTGCTATATAAATAAAATTGCCTTGCCTTGCATTTCCATCAAGTTGTTATGGGCCATTCACACAGTTTTTCCTCCCCAATGCGCTATTTTCTACAGTTTTTTTTTTTGTTTTAAAATAAACATGATTGACTGTTATGCTTGTGTCTTTTACACGCAGCACAGCACATCACATCACTGTCCGTTCCACAGCAGTGGACCAATCAGAAGAACTCAGATTTTCAGAAGAAGGCGGGGTTTTATTGCAAGTTTCTGTTTACACGGCATCTAAAAAATGCAGCGCACATCTGTGCAGTACTTTAAAAGATGTGAGACGCGTGCGTAATGGTCACAATAACTTCCATCAAGCATGTATTTACATTGAAAAACAATAGAAAAGTAGTGTATTACAGTCTGACTGTAGTGACGGGCCGATACAGACAGAACTGGCAACCCAGACAGAGCCGCATCTGTCCACACTGTGCCCAGGTGGAGGTTGAAACGGAGGAATACTTCCTCACCCGCTGCACAAACTATCAGCACATCAGAGAAACATTCTACCCCAAACTCCAGAGCATTTACCCTCAATTCAGTTAGACAATAAAACACAACTTCAGTATTTGAAAAAAACAGATTGTATGCTTCTGGCAGCACAATACATTAACGCCTGTCACAAAAAGAGAGAGGAGACCAATAAAAACATCAGTGATGCACTTGCACAGACACACACATTATAATAATCTAGATTATTATAAATGAATCATTGTAAATATACTGATTATTATTATTTATCATTACTGTTTTATCCATAAATGTTGATTCTTAAATGTACAGTTTATTCTGATTTATTATTATTTTTTAGTTATTCATAATTTTTTTATTTGTATTTAATTATTATTATTATTATTATTATTATTATTATTATTATGCTATACCACTATTTACTGTGTTT
>CAIGQV010019088.1:4285953-4297815 GCA_903798115.1 Danio jaintianensis
TGACAGAAACAAAAGCAGCTGATGGAGTATACACTAAACTGTGCATTATTCAGTCCCAAGTTGGCGCCAAAGCGGAGCTAAGAAAAGGAGAAAAGAGAATATAAAAATAATGTGGCAAATTCGTTTTGCGTATTTAATTTTACATTTTAAGTAGATAAAGGTTCCACTTTAAATATATGTTTAACATGCAGTATATTTACAAAAAAAACTATTCTACAGAGAAAAAAAATCTATAGAGGAAGAGAATGTTTTGAGTTTAGGGCCCTATACCTGGAATTGCTTAGGGCCCCCAAATCACTAAGTCCGCCCCTGGACCTGAGCAACTGTTTTGTCTTCAAAATGAATGGCAAAAGCCTCGTGACCCATTCAAAAAGAAAAAAAAAACATTCCAGCTGTCTTCCCAATTTCAGATACGCACGAAAGGAGCCATTTACATTCCCTTTCGGGCTGTTTTCATAGCCGGCGTGTGATTTCATTAGAGCCCCGGTGCCCTGCAGAATGAAGCCGAGCTCACGATTGCAAATGATCACATTGCCGAGCTCCGTTTCTCCACAGACTCACAGAGCAGTCAGCTAGAAAACTAGCAGCAGGTGTCGGCCTGAACCGCTGCGTTTGTGTACGAATGTGTGTGGGAGAGACAGAAACCTGAAGAGCGAAAGAGAAACGCGAGTCCTGTGGGGAGTCTGCATTTCTCCATTCTCCCTTGTGGCGTCTGTCATCACGGTTCTCATGGGATGTAACAGCTCATTGTTTACCTCTTTTGTTTTCATAACTCTCTCATAACTACCTGTTTTTTATGTAAAACCTGGGAGCAGGCTTCATTGTGCGCCCCTCTGAAAAACCATTTGGAAACTTTAATGGAGTTCATTTGCGCATCGCTCCTACAGGCCATGGGCATCTTTGCATGAACGTTTCATCACAGCTTCTGACAGCAGGCCTTTGTCTCCTGTTAATTGATTTACAGGCTGAGCTGAATACGCACTTGTGTACGCAAGCAGAATGCAGACGACCTGACTTGATTCCCAATGGAGTTTTTTTTGTAGGCAAGACAAGGCTGTAGCTACATTTACAATACACAGAGGTAGTATGAGATGTATTGGCTGATTGGATCTGTAGCAAGTTTAATAAAATAAAATAAAATAAAATAAAATAAAATAAATAAAATAAAATAAAATAAAATAAAATAAAATAAAAAATGTTTTGCTTATTCAAAAGATGTTTTAAAAGCAATTAATATTTCACTGAAGATGGATAAGAACTAAGTAAAAGTAACAATAAAAACATGTATTGTACAGAAAGTGTATATTTCAAATAAAATTGTATATCAAAAGATCATGAAAATATTATTAAATAAAATAACATGAACGGTTTTCTGAGCACCAAATTAACATATCACAATGGTTTCTGAAGGATCATGTGACACTGAAGATTGAATAGTTATACTAATAGTGTAGCAATAATGAAGTCATTTGAAAGACTGGTGCTAGCATATCTGAAGGACATCACTGGACCTTTGCTGGACCCCCTGCAGTTTGCCTATAGAGCAAACCGGTCTGTGGATGATGCAGTCAACATGGGACTGCATTATACACTACAACATCTGGACAAACCAGAGAACTACGCAAGGATTCTGTTCGTGGACTTCAGTTCTGCCTTTAACACCATCGTCCCATCATTGCTCGAGTACAAACTGACCCAGCTCTCTGTTCCTAGCTCTGTCTGTCAATGGATCACCAGCTTTCTGACAGACAGACAACAGCTAGTCAGAATGGGCAAAATCACATCCGACAGCCGCACCATCAGCACCGGTGCCCCCCAGGGATGTGATCTCCCCACTGCTCTTCTCCCTGTATACCAATGACTGCACTGCAAAAGACCCCTCCATTAAACTCTTGAAGTTTGCTGACGACACTACTGTTATCGGCCTCATCCGGAACGGTGATGAGTCTGCATACAGACAGGAGGTGGAGCGGCTGGCTCTATGGTGCAGATGCAACAACCTGGAGCTGAACACGCTCAAAACGGTGGAGATGATAGTGGACTTTAGGAGAAACCCCCCTGCACTTCCCCCACTCACCATCATGAACAGCACTGTGGCTGCAGTAGAGTCATTCAGGTTCCTGGGCACCACCATCTCTCAGGATCTGAAGTGGGACATTCACATAGACTCTATTGTGAAGAAAGCCCAGCAGAGACTGTACTTCCTTCGTCAGCTGAGGAAGTTCAACCTGCCACAGGAGCTGCTCGTACAGTTCTACTCAGCTGTCATCCAATCCATCCTCTGCACTTCAATCACCGTCTGGTTCGGCTCAGCTGCCAAAACCGACCTCCGTAGGCTACAGCGAATAGTCCGGACTGCTGAACGAATCACTGGCACTACCCTTCCTACACTTCAAGAACTGTACTCTTCCAGAGTGAGTAAAAGGACTCGCAAAATCACTCTGGACCCTTCACACCCAGCACACTTTCTGTTCGAACTGTTACCGTCTGGTCGGCGCTACAGAGCACCGAGCACAAAAACAGCCAGACACAGGAAAAGTTTCTTTCCTCAGGCCATCTACCTTATGAACAGTTAATTATTCCCCTACTGTGCAATAAACATGTGCAATACTTTTTCATACGCATTTGTACACAGCACCTTAAAACAGTATACAATGCAATACTTTCTCCTACGCATTTGTACACAGCACCTTATAACAGTATACAATGCAATACTTTCTCCTACGCATTTGTACACAGCACCTTATAACTTGTAAAACTTGTATATTTATAACAAATATGTACAACAATTCATCATCCAGAGCTCTATTGTCTAACTGCATCTCTGTTTAATGTTTGTCGTATTTTATTTTTTATTTTTTTCCTCATATTTATTTTGTGTTGTCACTTGTCACTTTATGTACACTGGAAGCTTCTGTAGCCAAAACAAATTCCTTGTGTGTGTAAGCACACTTGGCAATAAAACCGATTCTGATTCTGATTCTGATTCTGATAATGAATGTGCTGGCATCAATGTTTCAAGTTCAAACTTAGATATTGCTTGATAATAATAGCAGGTTTGTAATGCTGTCCCTGGAGAGAACCCTGAGCTCGGAGATAGAGCCCAGGGCTCCCGCCTGGTCATTGAGCATGTAAGGGGGTACAAGATCAGGTAGTTCTCGAGAGCTCCCCCTGGTAAAGGAGGAAAAGGGGGAGATGGGGTGGATTGGGGGATTCTTCAAAAAACGAAGATAAGGGAGTAATGCTATAGTGAGTTTATAGTGAGTTTGGAATAATCCGATTGGCTTACTAATGATTACAGATGAGAGAGCAGCCGTGTTCAATCATATCACGTGCTCCTCTCGAAATTAGTTTATAAAACTTCACAAAGTTCCAACTGCAGCTTTATTAAAAGAGAATGGTCAGGCAGGCAAAGGTCGGAACAGGAAGAAACTACAATATCAGGGTAATCCACAGAGCATAATCCAGAAAACAGGCGACAGGTAAGAGGCAGGCAGAAAAACAAGAACGCTCAGAATTGCATACTTTACAGATAAACAAGTCGCAATGAGAGAGAGTGACCAAAGGGTTTATATAGTCAGAGTAATCCGTGAGAATGATCTTCAGCTCTGTGTGTCTGTGTGTGTGTGTCTGTCTGTCTGTCTGTCTGTCTGTCTGTCTGTCTGTCTGTCTGTCTGTCTTTCTGTCTGTCTGTGTGTGTCTGTGTATCAGTCCAGATTGTTCACAGCTGTAGCGGGTGTTGATTGGCGCAAAGCATCATGGTAGTTGTAGTTCATGTGAATAACAGGTAGTACATGCAAATAGCTGGAGTGCCCTGTAATGAGTTCAGTGGGCACTCCAGTTGATAATCGTAACAAATAATTATTTTACTATGACTGAAGTAATAGTGGGCGTCACGGTGGCGCAGTGGGTAGCACGATCGCCTCACAGCAAGAAGGGTGCTGGTTCGAGCCTCGGCTGGGTCAGTTGGCATTTCTATGTGGAGTTTGCATGTTCTCCCCGTGTTCACGTGGGTTTCCTCTGGGTGCTCCGGTTTCCCCCACAAGTCCAAAGACATGCGCTATAGGTGAATTGAATAAACTAAATTGTCCGTAGTGTGTATGGATGTTTCCCAGTGATGGGTTGCAGCTGGAAGGGCATCCGCTGTGTAAAAAATATGCTGGATAAGTTGGCGGTTCATTCTGCTGTGGCGACCCCAGATTAATAAAGGGACTAAGCCGAAAAGAAAATGAATGAATGAATGAATGAAGTAAAAGTTATTTTTTTAAGTTATTTTAATTAGTTTAATTTAATTAGTTTAATTAGTTAAGGTTTCACAGAATTACTCTTTTTGCTTTATTTTTTAAACCAATAAATGCAGCCCTGATTATCACAAGAAAAAATATATAATATTATATAATATTATATAATATATAAGTAATATACAAGGCAATTATAAGGCAATATAATATTAACAAGATTTTAACATATATACAATTTGTAATTCCATTTTTTTTTATTGATATTTACCATTAATATTTTTAATTATCCTTGTTGTTGTTTCTGTTCATTTTGTATATTTTTATTTAAAAAATACAAAAATTCCAATACTTAATTTATGATTAAATACATAAGGCATTGAAGAGCATGACAAAAAGAGAAAAAAACCTAGGGAAAAAGAATCAGACCAACTTTATTTCTGAGCCCTGGTTTTTTCATTAAAAAAGTATGATGAGCTCACCTGCTGCCTACCAAGAAGGTCTAATGTACCCAAAGTATGTTATCTGTCAGTATTGCCATTCATCTCGATGGCAGCTTCTCGTTTTGCACGCACAGCCCCAAAACACAGAAAAGTCAGATTTATAGGAAGACACCATGACTCATTTTCTTTGTACCCTCATAGATTGAAACACCCCAGGGCACTTTTCTCCTGTGCATCTACTTTTTTAATTCATATTTCTGTTTGAAATAAAAGCTTTTCTGGGGCATGTCATCACTAATCCCGCTGCGTCTGACTTCTCTCCCTCCACATCATTTTACAGAAAATGACATTATTCTGCTCTTTGAAATGCATCAGTGTAGCCTGTGGAGTTTGGCTTCATGCACAACACAATTAATGTTCCAGGGTCCTTCAATCGGTTTGTTAATATAGATGCAAGCGCTTTCTCAAGTGGCCAAATTGAAAACCTGCTTTAAATAGAGATGACTGTTAAATAAATCCTTAAGATATGTCTTCAAATCCCCTCACAAATATGCATAAAAATACATCCCCATGAGCAGCCTTTTTAAGCATTAAAAATTAGGCACTAATTTTTCCTTCCTTGGGGTTGTTTGCACATGGAATTAACATCTGTCTTTGTGATCCAATCACAAGTGCACAACAGTTTTTACAGAGTGAGAAATGGAACAAAAAGTCATTTGAAAGAATCAGATTCACTAGCAAACTGATTCAGCTTTGTATGAGTATCAAGTATGTATCAAGTTTGTATCAAGTATGGCTGACATATTTTAGTGGGTGAGAAACTGAGCTAAATGATTCAGTGTTCATATGAGTTATCTAAAAGAATCAGACTGAATTGAAAAGTGTATTAGTTCTGCTAACATAAACTAAGTGTAAAAAAATATACAAAAATATGTAAACGATCTGAATGATCCAGTTATTACAAAATACATTTGCTTGTAAACCTAAACTGAAAGTAAATATTTATCACTTTGATGGCATCATTTTTGTTCAGTGTTTTCCAAAGGTACATTTACTGTTTTACAGTGTGAGAAACAGAGCGAAATGATTGATGGTGCTGTAATGAGTCATTTGAAAGAATCAGACTCATTTGCTAACCAATTCAATTTTGTAACCTGGTTTTGACAAAAAGTCAGAAGAAAGTCAGAAGAAAGTATGGCTAAACATTTAAAAGAGTGAGAATCAGGGCTAAATGATACAGTTTTCTTATAAGTTGTCTGAAAAAAATCTGACTAAATTTCAAACTGATTCATTTGGCATCCTTTTTATTCAGCGTTTTCCAAACGGTCATATTACTGTTTTACTGAGTGAGAAACAAAATGATTCATTGCTCTGAGTCATTTGAAAGAATCAGAAGCAATTCAGGTTTGTTAATCTGGCTTACATCTACAAAAAAGTTTCATGATTCTATGTACATTGAAGACAACATTAGCACTAACATTCTTCCTAATCTTATATTACACTTTTGATAAACACTACCATATTTCTGGCTAACAGTTCTACTAACAGGAAAGAGAATGTATAAGTGAGATATTTTACAGAGTGAGAAACTGAGCTAAATGATTCAGTGTTCAAGTGAGCCATTTGAAAGAATCAGACTTAATTCCAAACTCATTCAGTTTTTGTTAACCTGGGTTCTATCTCTGAAAAACGGATGCCATAGCTCAAAGAAACCATTGACACCAATTGGAAATGAAGCTAAATGATTCAGTGTTCAAGTCAGCCATTTGAAAGAATCAGACTTAATTGCAAACTGATTCATTTATTTATTTTTACCTGGGCTGTATGTTTTTAAAAGAATTTCATGTGCTTATGTAGCTCGAGGAAAACATTTACACCAATTGGATACCGAGCTGGAATGATTCAGTGATTCAATGATTCAGCCATTTGAAAGAAATCAGACTCAGTTGCTAACTGGATTTAGGTAGCCTAGGTAGCTCAAAGAAACCATTGCCATCATTTGTCTCTTTATTTTCTGCTTAATGTCATAATCATTTTGGAAAACGATTTCTTTGATTCACTGAACAGAACCGACTCCACACATTGAATCAGTTATTAAACAAGCATTGCTCTCTCTGACAGAAAGTACTGAAATATTGAAAAGCCACATGATTAAACCATATCAAAGCTACTGAGAAATGTAAATGATTGCATCACTTGAGTCGGTTGACAATAACAGATTTAAATGGGGTCTTTGTAAACCCACATAAAAGCGGAGGGTGACAAAAATTTTTTTTCTTCTTCTTTTTTTTTTTTTTTTCTTCTTTTTTTTTTTCACAGCGCACAGACGGTTGAGTGCCTTCCAGACTTCCAGCTGTCCAGAAACCCAAACAAGACAATCAATTAAATAAGCACGCAGAGAAACCCTGCAGCGTCCTATCAAAATAAAGATGACTTTACCAGGCACAGCAGAGGACTAAATATTATACACAAAGGTCTCATTAATCTCCATTTGTTTGTATTGTAGAACGAGCAGGCAGAATGACCTTTAATAGACACCAGCAGTGATTGCAAAGTAATTAAACTGAAAATATAAGCCTTTGTATCTCTTACTGGAGTGTGGGGTTAGAAGGGTTGCAGTCAAATGCCTCCAAATTTCAATTTAGTTTATTAACTTCAATAGATTTATACAGTTGAAGTCAGAATTATTAGCCCTCCTGAATTATTAGCGTGAAATTATGCGTGAGATTAGGGTTGTGCGGTATACTAGTACTGGAAAACTTGTTTGCTGGTTATTATATTTTAATTGGTACAATATCATTTGTTCATTTCGGTATTTGATAGTCTAAATGGCAAGGAATTGGTAATTTTGCTATTTGATAGATTGAATGTCTAAATAGACTGAATTAAAAGACTGCAAATCACACATTGGACTAGTATATATTACTGTAACAATCACCAGCAATCTAGATCTACCAAAAATTACACTGTAAAAAGATTTATGAAGTCTGCATGTTCTGATTGTTTGTTTGAATGTAAGGTGTGGTTTTAATAATAATAATAACAATAATGCTAAAAAAAAATAATGTTAAAATAATAATAATAATAATAATAATATGTCATTAGGATGCAATGAGAAATTTATATGACAAAATCAGTATCAGCCAATATTTCAGATTGCATCCTAATAATGTTCTTTTTTCATTGTTACCAATAATCTGTTACCGATTAAACTGATACAGATAATCGGTACATTTGTAAGACAATAAGTAATATATAGGCCGATATTAATAGTAATAACAATAAAAATAATAATACACTTATTAAATAAACTTAATAGGATGCAATTAGACATTTTGTCTGATACTGATAATCAGTAGCTGATACCGGTAATGGTAGTTCATACCAATCATCGGTAACTTATACTGATAATGTCGGCACAATTAGGTGCATTTACACTGCATGGTTCAAGTGACTCAATTACGATTTTTTTTCTCCCATGTGACACAGATTGGATAAGGTCCATGGACGTGTAAGCAGGAAAAGATCACATGGATTCTGATTTATTCAAATCAGATTCAGGCCTTGTTCATATGTGGAAATTTATTCAATATAAATCGGATCCGTGCTCTCGTGTCTGCAGTGTAAGCAGGTAGATCGGATTTTCGTCTGTTGTGCTCGTCATTAAAACATGTAGCGAATGACATCAACACTGATGCTTGGATTTCAGAACAGACTTCAGCAGAGTCCCAAACCTTAAATCTCATATACTAGGACAAAAAAAAAGCTTTTATATTGTCATGTAGCACAAGCATTTAACCTTGTTAACGAGAGAGAGAGAGAGAGAGAGAGAGAGAGAGAGAGAGCAACATCTGCCACGTAAACAATATAAACTAATATAAAACTGTTGCATACATCACATGCATAAAT
Organism: Danio jaintianensis; assembly: GCA_903798115.1. Taxonomy (NCBI): domain Eukaryota; kingdom Metazoa; phylum Chordata; class Actinopteri; order Cypriniformes; family Danionidae; genus Danio; species Danio jaintianensis. The sequence continues at coordinate 4,294,544 of CAIGQV010019088.1, forward strand.
CACGCCATGGACATTACATCAAGATGCCTACTGGTTTAATAAAAGCCTAGATTAAAAGATGGCCAAATGAGAACTTTTCTGTCAAACTATAGTAAAACAACTGGAGAACAAATTAAATACAGCTATGGAGAAAAAAAAGCGCTCTTTTATTGTCAGCTGTCAGTCAGCGCCCCAAAATCTTAACTGCAGAAAACAAAAAAAACTGTAAGGGAGCATCAAGGTCTTTTATTTCCCCAAATAATAAAAAATTATGACCGTGACCGTTATGAGACGCTACGGACATCTATAGTCTGTTAATATTGCTATATAATCAAAAATACAATATGGAACCAATCCAAGTACGTAGTGATATTTTACACCAAAGAAATGGAGAAAGAGACGCATAAAGACGAGCTGCTGAATTAAAGCAGGAAAATGTGATAAATGTTTCATGGTCTTCCTGTACTACAAATGAAAGCCTGTGATAATAATATCTGTCATATAGAGGTCCTGTCCTCAGCTCATTTATAATGTATAACTGCATTCAGTCAAGTCAAGTCAAGGCAGGGGGGTTGATTAAAAAGAAAATATGCAGCAGTGATGTATTGGCAAGCTAGTTTTAGGCTACAGCCTGACTGACCTCTGCGTACTGACAAAAGTTGACTTGTTTTTAGTCTTTTCTGACTCATGACAAATATAAGAATTGGAGAAGGTTTAAACGTCTGGTGGATAAAGAATTAAGAGTGATTCTCTAATACTGAAAATGAAAAAACCTAAAAAGTGCAAATAAAGGGGTGCAAGTTACAGGGTTCCAATAGTATCGGGCACTATTTAAGGACACAGCATTTGAAACTGTTCCTAAGCATAGTGGACATTATCAAGTGCACTTATTTAGTCCTATAATGCACTGTAACAATGAGTGTCAAGTTAATTCCTATGTCTTGTCTGAAGATGTTGCATGCAGTTGAATGATGCATTCCTTAATTTTGTTATAAGTTATGATTATTAAAGTGTTTAAAAGGTCAGACTAAAATTACTGTTAAACATATTTTACTGGACTGCACTGTTTTTAATGTAAATTAAATTAAGTTTTGAATAAAGTTTTATTCAGAGGTGAGTTTAACGGATTAACTTTCATCAGTACAAGTATCATCAAAATGTCTTTTACATTTTTTTATAGTATTTGAAATGTTTTTTTTACTTAAAGTTCATTTTTAAACAAAAAAGCAATAAGCACAAATTCTAGGAGTTTAAACATCCATTCCAATACATATTAGTGTAAAACCCAAAACAAGGTGTTAAGAATTAAGAATATTTTGGATAATGAAAGCATTTTTTAAAAAGCACTTTAATCCAAAAAGATTTAACAAAAGGGCATTCCCAAAAAAAGTGAGCCACACTTTAAGTAGAAATTTCTCAGAAAGAGCAAGATACATCAATGTCACTTTTAAAATTTGTGCATTGACAGGAAATAAAATATTTTATAATCATATAAATACTTTTATAATTATTTAATTAAAGGTTTCTTAACAAATTAAGTTAAAGAAATATTTTTAGGGTGGCAGGATCAATGATGATAATTATTTTATTACAAGTCTGTAAGACTTAGAGTTAATATTTAGGTTATTGACTAAAATATATAATTTAAATCGTTTATGGAGCTGAATGCAGTAAATAGTCTGTATAAAAAAGGTCGAAAATAAACCTATGCAAACAATCTAGCCTTTATAAACAAATTATTTAACAAAAAAGATTATTACTACCGTAAAATATTTGTAGTCTTTTAATAAGCATGATATATACAAGATAGAGATGGCATAAAAAGTGAATTGTTTGTTTTGAAATTTGTGAGACGGACGTTATCCAGTAATATACCCGAAACAAACGTGGCCGTTGCCATGCTGTGAATCCAGCCAATCATGTAATATTGGTGTTGTCATCAAAACACCTACAGTAGCTCTTCAGATGCTGCACCGGCTGAGTCTGCCGTCTGAACTTGGAGCGCTGTCACGGTACTTTGATGCCACATGTGACAGTCACTTGGCATCGGTGCAGCGTCAAGCCGGACAAAATTTCTAACCGGCATGCACTGCTTTAAGACAGATTTTGATCGGTCTGCGCAGCGCTGCATGAAGTCGAATGCACCTAATGATGCATTTTAGCATGTGACGCAGTCATGTGACCATATCAGCTACATGGTGGACGACATTGTAAAGCAGATGTTTTTAATGTTGTCCATTTTGACAGCTTTATTAAAGATTAATGTCAGTTTGTACATAAACCATATTGTCTCTCTTCAAAGCAATCAGAACTTTTACTGGGAACTTGTTCAGCGGCAGTTGCAACATTTTGCCACAGCATTTCAAAGAGATGGAAAGTAAATAAACAGCAGGCGGATATAACTTAGGTAAAAGCATCTTACGCAGTGCTTAATTTGTAAATAAATAATTTCCAGAACAAAACCAGGAAATAAAAGTTACCGTGATCAACGTCCACCACACAATTTCAGTTTTCCCGGAACATGACATCACTAAACAGTTATAGCGCAAAACAATTCTAATTTCAGAACGGTCTTTAATTATTTTGTGCAACATAACGTTATGGGTCAATCATGGATAAAAAACAAACAAACAAACAAACATGTAGCTACAAACATAAATTTTATGAAACATCACTATTCAGATTACTAACACCACTGACATTCAGTTCACTTCACTATTAAATGACTCACTCTGTCTAATCTTCAATAAGAGACCACAGTTACCTCTTCGTCATGTTTTCTGGCTGACTTGACTCACTTTGCTTCTGTCTCCCGCTATCCTGATCCGGGGGGCTCAGTTCCTTTTTCTCGAGATCTCTTTTGATCAGGCTCATTATCAGATTTACTCGTTGTTTTAGAAAAATTAAAATATGATTGACTGCCTCTGCTATTTTGAAAATACAAAAATTATTTAGGTAGGCCACTACGCCATTATTAATTTTCGCTGCTCACTGCGCGCGAAACAATAATCACCAACTTATGAGAGTGATTGTAAATGTAAGAAAGCTGATTGGTTGAAAATATTGTTGTGGGCCAATAGTTAAACGTGACTTCTGCTTTAACCTGGGCATGGTGACTACCATCAACACAATCCACACAGCTTTCGCTTGCACTCATTCACATTCTCTCTCTCTCTCTCTCTCTCACGCACACACACACACACACGCACGCACGCACGCACGCACGCACGCACGCACGCACGCACGCACACACACACACACACACACACACACACACACACACACACACACAC
>CAIGQV010019088.1:4297825-4308706 GCA_903798115.1 Danio jaintianensis
ACACACACACACACACACACACACACACACACACACACACACACACATGCAGGTATTCACCAGGCACAAATTAATGCCGGATCAATTAAAATAAATACCGCAACGCAAAGCACGAATATCTGACATTTTCCGGAACAAAATCTGGCAAGATCTGGCTAAAATTAAGCACTGATCTTAAGTCTGTGCGCATGCGCAGTACTGAAGAAAAGCATTTTCCGTCATTTCAGTGTGGATGTTGGAAATGGTAGCGTCAACATGAAGCATTTTTAGACGAAAACTTTGTTTTCAAATTTATCAGGATTAGACGTAGCATATATTTGCAGTTTTGACATGTTTTTTTAATGTTTTGACATCAAGGTGCACACTGGGTTATGTCTATGCCAGTGGTTCCCAAAGTGGGGGTCGAAGACAAGCGTGGGAGTCGCTTGGTGATTTCCAACTAAATCTTATATATGTTATTAAACTATTAGAATTACCATATTTTATCCATAACCTACATAAGATAAAAATTGTATTTAATAGTTACTTAAAAAACATACAAATAAAAAGCCATACACATAAACAACATACAAATAAAAAGCCAGTTAATATTAAATTAAACAAATGAATAAAGACTTTAAAAAAACATATGGTTGTTAGACTGTTGCACTTTTTTGTGTTGTCAATATGCTCGTGTTTATATAGTTCCTATTGGTGTGTATGCACTGTTGTGTGCAATGTTTGTATATTTATAACCACCTCCCAGGATAGTGGGGATCGCGAGTCACTGCAATTGTTATTTTGGGGGTCACGGGCAAAAAAAAAGTTTGGAAACTCCTGGTCTATGCCATTGGATATGCACACAAACTAGCTGGTTTCAGATTTCAAACCAATCGAGTGTTTACATGTCCTCTCGATTGGACTTAAAAAGGTTAAAACCACCCCAAATTATTCCATGGCGATTGACATGGTTACATGTGAATTTATGTAGTTTAGACTGGGCTATGTCTGATTTTAAGTGTGAACACATCTTGAGATAGCTGTGATATGAACTGTGATATAAACAAAAACTTATTGTTGTTTTAAAAGGGGGAGGGGCTACTCAATATGCCCCGCCTTATTTTCAAAAACAGAACTGTTCATTTCAGGGGACCTTAAATAAAAAAAGACAGAATAAAGTCTTAGTTCTAGGCTGTTTGATTTCAGATTTGTCATTTTTGTGTGACAAGCTAATAATATAGTTATATTCTGCCTCCTGTTGACATAAACATTTATGATACTGTGGCTTACAGTATTGCTCTAGAGGGATGTTGCGCTGCAGTAATGATAGCTATATATAAAGTTTTGTTCTTCTCAGCAGGTTGAAGGCAGATGTGAGGAGCCAGTCAAAGTCCCGTCGGCTGGAGTTCACCTGTCACTCGCTTCACACCTCTGTTCTTTTATTGGCGTTACAGTGTCAGGCTGATAAGTGGAAATAATGGAGCTTTCTCCTCCCACCAAAGCAATTATAGTGAGCAGAGAGCTACTGTGCATGTCACAGCTGTCTAACATATACTTTATTTTACATTCAGGCAGACCAAGTCATCAAAAAAAAAAAGTTTCAGTTTTTTAGCACTCAAACGCTTGTGCATAAATACTGTGTGTAGTGTGCAGTGGTTTAGAAAGGTATTTGTACAATTGCTTGACTTTCTGAATGTGTTTTTGGATGGGGTTTTAGAAGGTGTGATATAAAGATCCCAAATGGTTTCAACTGTGAAATATATTCTTAAAGATATTTGGATTTACATAATTCAGCTTTACTCTATGAAAATAAATCTTAAAGAAGTTACATTTAACATTTTTTCTACTTTAAAATACAATACAATGCTATGTGTAATTCAATGTGAAAATATGTAGAATAATCTATATGGAAAATCAAGAGTTTTCTTAGAGTAAATTTATTCAAACAACTGACATCTTTTTATTTAATCAATAAAAATGAACAAAATCAAATCGCTGAAACTTATTTGTGCACTTTCAAATGTTATTTTAAAACAATTATAGTAAATTTGCAGTATCAAATGAAGAGTGTTTTTAATAAGTACATGCCACTGGGTTTTGATAAATTTCCATAAGCTAACAATTGTTTTAAAATATTTTTTTAAAGTTACCATGACTAATACAATAAATAATTGTTAAAAAAAATCAAACAAACAATCTGGAAAAAAAAAAAAAAAAAAACATTGCTAAATTTAAATACAGTGTTCCCACGCTTCTTGACAGTACTTGAATTTCAGACTGGATTCAAGGGCTGGAAAATACTTGAACAAATATAGGTCCTTAAATTTGTTTATGGTGTTATTTCAACAGTTGTACTGTGCTGCTGTCAAAAACAGAATGAAAAAAAAAGATCATTTAAAAATACTAAATTTAAATCATGTACAAGAACTATGGCAATATTGGAATATTACCAGTGTTGAATTCAATTTTTTAATTAAAGTTCTAAAATCAAATTGTAATTAAAATTGTAAATATTAAGTGTAAGTGAAACATCATGTACAGTTACCACTTTCATGGTACTTGATTTTAAATTAATGGTGCTTTAAAAAGTCTTTGAAAATCCTTGAATCTGCTGTTCATGAAAAAAATGGAAATACTTGATATTATATTATTATATTTGCTACTGTATCTTGATTTATGCAATAATTGTGCAAATATTTATATATATATATATATATATATATATATATATATATATATATATATATATATATACACACACACAACAGTTCTGTCTGGTTCTGGAATCTGATTGGCTGATAGGCGTGTGATATTCTCTTGTGTATTACTCTGCCCACATAGAGTGACAGTAGATTAATAATCTCACTACAGTTTGACAAATATTGCAGCTGTTGGACAGCATAATGTACTTTTGATGCTTTTTAGGTGAGAATGTAGTTGTTTAGATTGCATCTATGCAGTTTTTTTATAAGGATAGTGTTTTAAATATTTATAATTTCGGAGATTCAGCGCGTCGGCAGCCATCAGCCTGTCATACTGAGCAGAGCAAAGATGGTTGCGCCACAAGATGGTGACAGAGACCGCATAATAAGTCCTAAGGGGAGAAAACTGAGCGTTTTCTTTTTATATTTCAAACTACAGCTAATCAAATCATTATAAAACAGGTAAGTGACATTCTAAGTCGATCTCTCTCTTTTATATGTTGTAGTGCTGTATTTATACCATAGTAATCTGCTAGTGTTTGCTTTGATTTGGATTTTTCAGGGTTAATTATTGTGATCTCCCGATTGCAACAGAGAAAAACTGGGAAATCTCTGTAGACTGATGCCATTTTATGCCGTTCAGCCTTATAATCTTACTGTCAGGTGTCTGTTCCATGTTGTCGTCATGTGATCCCTTTGTTCTGTTTTCCCGCCGTTTCCTATTGATTGTTTTCACCTGTGTCATTATCCCGTGTGTATATCTACCCCTTAGTCTGTCTCCTTCATTGTCCAGTATTGTATTGCCATGGTGTGTTGTCCATGTTCCTGTGTCTCCGTCTTCCCGTGTCTCCATCTGCCAGTGAGTGTTTGTTAATAAATCTTCGTGTTTGATAACTCCCGTGTTTCGTGCCTTTGTGTGCAGAGCACAGCGTGACAGAATACTGGACCACAAACAGTTTACGGCGTACTTTCCCCCGTTTTTCTTTTTAGTCTTTTTTCCCCCAGTGTTTTCTTTTCCTCTCCCTCGTGTTCCCATGGACCCCATCGACAGCCCCTTATTTCTTCCCCTCCTCCTGGAGCAGGGGGAAAGCAGCCTCGAGGACCATGCAAGACGGTCGTCCGAAGATGGTCCTCGGGGCAATATCGCCGCTTATGTGGAGTGGATTCTGGCGAGGAATGGAGCAACATTCATCGTCTGTAAGGAGGAAGAGCTCGCCAGCGCCACTCCCGACCCAGTGACCAGCCAAATACCACCCACCTGCAGGGAGCGTTTGCCAGAGCCCACCGCAGACGGAGAGCCACCCGCGGTGTACGAGCCATCGCCATCTAGAGCGACAGAGCGGAGTTACACCGAGCAGGAGGAGCTCAACAGACCGTCTGACCAGGTGTGTGAGCCGGCAACATCGCCAAAAGGGGGAGTCCTGGTGGACCTCAGCGGCTCATGCGAGAGTCCCGTCCACCCCCCCTCTGCAGATGTGCAACCGCTGGACACTGGGAAGTTGCTCACCGACTTCTGGAGCGAAGTCAAGCCCCTTCCGCTGTTTCCAGACAGCAAAGACGTATCTTCGCGTCAACTGTTTCCACACAGTTTTTTAGTTCCTGAATTTCCCGATGCCCCAAGCTCCAGAGTCGTGAGTGACTTCCCACCCATCCCACCCTCTTCACCTCTACTCACACCTATGACTGCAGCCAGTCAACCAGCTCCAGCGCTGCTGCAGTCAGCCAGCCCCCCAGCTCGCCCTCAAGCTCCAGACGTGGAGCTCGCTCTGAGGTGCTGCCTGCCAGCCTCGCCCTCTGGAGGGTGTCGCCCAGCGTCAGCTCCTCCAGCCTCCGAGCTACGGACTCCACCTCGGCCCTTCGACCCTTGTGCTCCGCATTGGCTCCCTCCTCCCTCATCTCCGCCGTGGACCGTCAGTCCACCAGCTCCACCAGGCTCCCTCGTCCCTCCGGCTCCGCCTTGGTCAGTCGTCGCCCTTCCTACACCTCTGGACTCCACTCCTCTGGCTGCGCCTCGTCGCTCCGTCCTGCCAGCTGCGTTGAGCTCCTCCTTCCCTCCAGCTACGCCTTGGTCCTCTGTCGCTCTGGCTCCGCCGCGGGCTTCCGGACCCCCGCCGTCGCCTCGCTCGGGTGAGCCGTCTGCTCCACCCCGGCCCTCTGGGACCTCGGCGTCACCTTCACCCTACGGCTCTCCGTCTCCTCCTTGGGCTCCACCGCCATCAGCGGCGTCTCCCTCAGTCGGCCCCCTGGAGTCGGCAGCCACTCCTCCTTCCATGGTCCCTTCCTTCCTCGACTCCGCCCTGGGCCGTCCTTCTGGCTGTGTCCTGGGTCTTCCTGCTCCAGCTCCCTTCCTGGTTCCTCCCTCCTGAAACTCCTCCCTGGCCCCTCCCCTCTCACCCTCCTTTATGTTATGTTGAAGGCGCGAGGACGCGCCTTCAAAGGGGGGGGTAATGTCAGGTGTCTGTTCCATGTTGTCGTCATGTGATCCCTTTGTTCTGTTTTCCCGCCGTTTCCTATTGATTGTTTTCACCTATGTCATTATCCCGTGTGTATATCTACCCTTTAGTCTGTCTCCTTCATTGTCCAGTATTGTATTGCCATGGTGTGTTGTCCATGTTCCTGTGTCTCCGTCTTCCCGTGTCTCCATCTGCCAGTGAGTGTTTGTTAATAAATCTTCGTGTTTGATAACTCCCGTGTTTCGTGCCTTTGTGTGCAGAGCACAGCGTGACACTTACAAGGTTAGCAAAATAACCTGTTTTGTCATCACTTTATTTAGAAATCATATTGATAAATCATATTTTGAAATGCATTGTCTTATTTAAATTGATATATTTTATAATAGAATGAAACAAAATTCATAATTTCATAATGTCTAAATTTAAATATACTAAAAAAAGCTCAACTGTACCAAAAAAAATTCACCACAGCTTGAACAGAAGTATCTCTCAGAAGACCTGTACTTTCACCTCTGTAAGAATTGATGACAAAATAAGACTCTCTGTGTGATAGAAATGCATCCATCTCAGCAACTACAACCTTCACCATTGGAGCATCTAATTCTACTGACAGGCATGAATGAACACACACACATACACACGCACACACACATACACACACACACATCAGTAAGTCGAAAGTGAGGTGATTTGTCTGTAAAAACAAACCAGGGCCAGGCTGAGAATGATTGCAGGTGATGATAAGGTCAATGTAAGTCAGATCGATTTGAGAGTGTGAAGGTAAACACTTCCAAAGCTTTCCTGCTTCATAAAGCACAGACATTGAGTCATTGTACTGCGTTCAGGTCAGCGATGATGTCTTCATGAACAGGTCAGCTTGTTTAATTGAGCTCTGACCGCTGCGGTAAATACACGGTGAAGTGGAGTTTTCGGTTCACTAGGTTTGGGCTCATAGTTAACTCATGGATGACTGCTGCGGACGGACAGACTTTAGATTAAAGATGAGAGAGATGGATTTGCTATGGGGGTTTGGTTTGAATATGCTTGCTGAAAAAATAAAAGATGGTGCAATAGCTTGGCACAGCTGGTTTTATGTATCTCTGTATTTTACTCAGTTTTATTTGTTTGCGTTGAATTTTAATTGATATATTTACTGATTTAAGCCAGTTTAAAGAAAGACTTTTGAAACCATTCAGCCGATCTGGCTGGATCTCTGGATCTGGTAGGACAACTTTTAGCTTAGCTTAGCATAAATCATTGAATTGGATATGACTATTAGCATCTCACTCAAAAAAAAAAAAAAGGATTTATATATTTACTGATTTAAGCCAGTTTAAAGAAACACTTTTGAAACCATTCAGCTGATCTCCAGGTCTTGCAGGAGAACTTTTAGCTTAGCTTAGCATAAATCATTGAATCGGATATGACTATTAGCATCTCACTCAATAAAAAAAAAAAGTATTTATATATTTACTGATTTAAGCCAGTTTAAAGGTGCAGTATGTAAGTTTGGTTGATCAGCGGGATGAGATTGATGATGGCAAGCCTTAACGGAAGAACACAAGGACATATCTTGTAGTGGTTGAACTAGGTATTGCACTCCTGGATCAAAACAAATGCAAGCGAAGGTTGCCAAATTGAGGACAGGAGCGAGTCATTTAAACTGTGTTCTAAATAAAAGCAACGGCACCCGATAGAAGGAGTATTTTCCATGTTAAAAGGAGTTTTTGTCCTAACCAACACCTCAAATTGATATATAAGAAACGACTTCTATTTCTTACAGGTGAACAACAGAAAACTATGACAATGATCACCTCAGGTAAACCTCATGTGCTTTATTCAGTGTTAAATGTTAACAATGTGAGTTAGAATGCCATTTTACATGTCATTTATTGCTATACTACTAAAAGCAGCAGATAGTTTACCTCAGATTTTGAAAATAAAATAAACCGTTTGAAATTGAACTTTAGAACTAAACACATATCAGTGATTCAGCATGTACATTTAATAATGTTAAAGAGGTTTAATGTATTAATTAGATTATAAACCATTTCGTGAGTGAGTGCATATTCTGTGCTTCTAAATGGCTGTATTTAAATTTCTATCGTGTTTCGTCTGGTGCAAACAGTCAAATTGCTTATCACTGAGTATCTCGTCACGTAGCGTGTTGTTAGGACACGGGGTTACAATGTAACCTGCTCACCTAATGTTTACGTTAGTGATATTTATATCATTTGCTAATTAATAACCTCATGTGAAACTCTGAATCTAAGTCTCATTTCGGAGTCTGCTACTGTCCACCGGAGGTCACATTTCGGTCACGGACGCATGCTTTGAGAGCCTTTCTGAATGAATGAATGAAATATGTGGTTTTTTTCACCAAGGCAACCCGGGGTGCTTAAATATTATTGGCTAAACTGGCATTAGGCGGGTTAAAATTACCAAAACAAAGAAAGCGTTCCGGCACGGAAAACACATTTTCAAAGCAGAATAACTGACTTCAGCATTGTTTTTCAGATAAACAAGTATGTTCACTTGGCATGTTTTTTAAATATCTGCAAACATATTATGGTATTTTTATGCTTTAGAAGAGTCAAAAACTTACATACAGCACCTTTAAAGAAACACTTTTGAAACCATTCAGCTGATCTCCGGATCTGGCAAAAAACTTTTTAGCTTAGCTTAGCATAAATCATTGAATTGGATATGACTATAAGCATCTCACTCAAAAAATAAAAAATAAAAAGAGTATTTATATATTTACTTATTTAAGCCAGTTTAAAGAAACACTTTTGAAACCATTCAGCTGATCTCAAGGTCTGGCAGGATAACTTTTAGCTTAGCTTAGCATAAATTATTGAAACGTATATTATACCATTACCATCTCATTAAAAAAATTCAAAAAAGAATTTTGATAATTTCAATAATTTCTTTATTGTAAATCAATTACAGCAAAAATACCATATTTACATTTACAGCACTATTTATCTGGCTGCATGTACAGTATTGTATATATTTACTGTGAAATATACAGTAATTTTTACAATGCAAATTTAAAATACAGTAACATACTGCATAACTGTCCTACAGTAAAATAAAGTTCATATTACAGTTAAATACTGTATAAATTACAAAAATGGTTGGTTTTTTACAATTACAAGTCATGGCCAACACCTTGATAAAGATAGAAAAAATATATAATTATTATTATTATTATTTTTTTTACCTTGCTATATTTTCTTCAGATTTCTATTTTTCAAGTGAGAATGGTTTCTAATTTGATTCCACAGAAATGAAATTTACCCTTATTTTAACCCATTATAGGTGATGGATGCAACTTTTTATATTACCAGATTCAGCGAACAGATGGATGGGAGTTCTCATGTGTCATGATAAGCGGTTCCCGATTTCAACTGTGAAATAGTTTGAGAAGATCTCCTGTAGGCAAAAAAGACAATGAAATTAAACAAAGCCCTTACCATCGAGCTGTGAAGCATACAATCTTTCCAGGTCAGTGGCATACACACACAATCCCAGGAGTGTTTTGGGTATTAATAAAACAGATTGTGAGATGTAATATCATCCACAGTCACTTTATGCTTTTAATGTTATTTGACTGAGTGAGTATTAGAAGCAAAGGCAGTGAAACAAAAACCCTGATTTAGAATAATTCCAAATGGTTCAAAGGCAGCTTTTTTGCAAGGACTTTAAGCTACAAATTCATATTTAATGGTGCATATTATTTGACTTATGATGCAATAAAGCAGCATGTAATGGATATTCACACAAAAGCATGTAAAACTTTTTCAAACTCCTTTTAAAGGAATACTTCACTAAAAGGAACATTTTCTAACCCTTATTTAATTCCAAACCAGTGTAACTTCTTTATTCTGTGGAGCACAAAATGATGCATAATATCTGAACTGTTCTTTTCTATTTATAATGTACAGTACATTGAAGAAGATGTTTCTATCAAATATAAATATATAATGGCAAGATATATCTACTACGTTAGTGACTGGATATTATGTCTTTTTACTTTTATTTGTTATGTATTTTTGTCATTTTTATTATTTTAAAACTGTAAGCGGTCATTCAGTGTTTACATGTAGTACACTTTTAAAGCCATCACAGAAATAAAAAATTGACTATTCTTATTTTTCATGGAATATTGCCATGTTAATAGACCATTAATTAGGCATTAGACATTGGCATGATTGTATATTCAGTATAAATCAAATCAAATAATGTCATGTCCTTCTAATTCAATTTAATTCAAACTTGCTTTATTGGCATGACAAATGCTACAAATTTAATGCCAAATCATGTGTAATGTTTACATTAATTAGCCCATATGAAAACAAATTACATAGCAGTAGCGATAAAGTAATAATAATACAATAATAATAAAGAGTATATTTATTAATCAACATTTTATGATTCATTTATAACAATCTAGAATTCAGTGTGTCTCCTTAACATTTACTAGCATAATTGTGGGACAACCTGTCACTCAAATGCAATCAACCAATAGCAAACCACAGTGATCCAATGAACCAATCAATTCCTGACAGGCAGAATCAAGTTCTGTCCTATTCTTTTGTCTGTCGTTTGAAATTTCACACCAAATACTTCACAGTAGGGAAAGAAAATGCTTTTATTTAATGCCGAGAACCTTTACTTTTTTAGATAGTTCACTGAAGACCATCATGGAAGATTTTCAAGCTCTTTGTAGTGGAAAAGGGTACTTGAGACTATGAAACTATTTTTCATACTTCGAAGAAATGTACTGTTTAGAATTGTTCACTGAGATGCAACATTTCTTTTTAAAAGCATAAGACTTTATACAAAAGATCCCCTTTTGTGTTTCATGAAAAAAGCATACAGCTTTAAAATTATATAAGACATGAATTTTCTCTGGGCTGAATTACCCCCCGATGTGTCAGTCTTCAGCCACCGCACTTGAGGCCTCAAAATCCAGCATAGTTTTATAAATATCAGTTTAACTGGTGTGTTTGTCCGTTCCCTCAGGAATTGCCATGTAACTAGTTTCCAACAACAGATATGTCCTTGTGTTCTTCCGTTAAGGCTTGTCATCATAAATCTCATCCCGCTGAGTGATTGGGGAGTAGAGGCCCTCAGCCATGACTAAGAGGTGCTGCTCTGTCCTCTTCAGCTTCTATGCAATGTGACATTGTGATTAAAGTTTAACACTTGTGCCTTGGTGAGATGATCACAGAGTCCCAGTGTTTGAATTCAGATGCTGTGCTCTGAGCATGAACTCTTCTACATGACAGTGTAGACGCAGAACAAGTCTCTAGTGTCCCCTTCAAACAGGAGACAGTCAAGTGTCTCTATCTATTTGTCTATCTATCTGTCCATCCATCTATCTTTTTATCTGTGTGTCTGTCCATCCAACCATCAATCTATCTTTTTATCTGTCCATCCATGAGTCAATCTATCTATCTATCTATCTCTTTATCCGCCTGTCCATCAATCTATCTATATTTTTAACTGTGTCCATCCGTCCATCTATCTATTTATCTGTTCATCCATCCATCAATCTATGTATATTTTTGTCTCTGTCTGTCCATCCATCTAATTTTTTATTTGTCCATCTATATTTTTCTATTCATCCATCCATAAATCTATCTATCTTTTATCTGTCAGTCAATCTATCTCTTTTTATCTGTCCATCCCTCCATCAGTCTATCTTTTTATATGTCTGTCTGTCCATCCATCTTACT
>CAIGQV010019088.1:4309730-4332423 GCA_903798115.1 Danio jaintianensis
GAGAGAGAGAGAGAGAGAGAGAGAGAGAGAGAGAGAGAGAGAGAGAGAGGTGAAGAATGCCAGTAAAAAAGCAATGAGATATATAGAACGAGAATGAGAATTTACAGGGGTTACAATTGGAAACAAGACCTATGGCTATTAATGTGCTATCGATCCAGTCTGCTTCACTCCGGTATAAGCACACAGGTCAGCGTCAGTGTGTCACACACCAATGCAGAACACATAAAACACACTCACCTCACCGATCTGCCTTGCACCCCATTTACACCGCTGGGATTATTTCATTTGAGCATTGACCTGATGAATTTAAAGATCGCATGTGTGCCGAGTACTGAACGCAGAGCTTCGGTTTGAACATTTATGCATTTCATTATTAATCTTACAATCTCTCACAATTTGCATGAATAATATATATATATATAAACTCTGCATTTATGTTCTCTCTAAAGGTCACCAAGATGTTTTATGGGTCGAGTTTTGGATTTTTAAAGTAAAAGTCAACTAAACAAATGTCTGTCTATCTATCTAAATAAATAAATAATAACATGAATGAATGAATACACAAACTAACAAATAATAAAAATAACAAATATACTGTTGAATATACAAATTTTACATTCAAATGTTTATTTTATTTTATTCAGCAAGGATACACAGAATTTTTTAAAAATTAAACAAGCAAGAGTGGAAAATGTATTGAAAATTATTTAATGTATTTTTTTAATCATCTGGACTGAAGTATATATCCATATCAAAATAAATTTTTGAAATATTTAATCTATTTAGGATTTTATGAGTTACACTGCCTTATTAGGGTAAAAAAAAAATTCTTCCATTATTATTATTATTATTATTATTATTATATGCAGCTAAAAAAGTTCAATTCTTTTTTTTTTTTAACTTGCGAGACATATTTATTTTAATTTCAAAGAATGTAAACAACATATTTAATCTTAACAAGTCATTTTTTCATGATGGTTACAAGTAACAATACATGTTCATGTTTAATAGTAACAGTAAATTATAATAATACTAAGGTATTTTAAATAAATGCTGTTTTTTTACCTAAAACTGCATGTATCATGGTTTACTAAAGTGAAATTTCTGACCCTCCTCCACTCCAGCTCCACCTGTGTTTAGATCTGCTACGGGGGGTTAAATATATATTATACAGAAGCAGAAGCAGCTACGGGGGGTTACATATATAATATATTACAAAGCAGCACCAGATCTATACCGCCAAGACCAAATGCATCAACATTGCCATATACATATTTATTACCATACTAAATCCTGAGAGTGTTTATAGCAGACAAATATTAAGCATCAGTTGATTATATTACAATGATTTTAAAGTGATCATGTGAAAAAATACATTTGAGAGTAGATAAAAACTTTTACTTCTAAATTTTACAATATGCATGTTTTACTGTATTTTTTATCAAATAAATGCAGTGTTGCTGAGTACCTAGAGTACGTATTCAAACTTTTAAAAGGTGATTTATATTTTCTACAATATTCTTTTCCAAGTACTTAAAGAGTAAGCTTCAATAAGAATGTTTTGAAGATGAGAAGTGGTTTTCATCTGCTTATATGATTGCACCTGCTGTTCTGTTAAGTGAAAAAAAGAGGATAAATCGACTCCCTTCAGCTCATCCAACTGCTGGAGAAACTGACAGTCTGGCTTTTTGTTGATGCTATTGGGATTTCGGTTAGTGGACAGAGTTAAAGTCTTGCATTCTAATCACAGTCTAATCAGTCCAGATTAGAATGGATACAGCGTGTGGACAAGATCTTCTGAAGATGACAGTAACAGCTGGTTGTCTCTGACTTTGAAAGGCTGCCGAGCAAACAGATGTAGAGATACCACAACAACAGTCAGGACTGAAGCACAATCATAATGAGAAGTCAAAACAATGTTCATTACTATAAGGGTTGAAACTTATAGTCATTCAAGGTCTTGTAGTCAAACTTAGTCATTCAAAAACAAGGCAAATAACTCAACATTATAACAAAAATGTACAAAATCTGAATTGTTGCAGCATATATTTGCAAACATTACAGATATACGCCACAACGATTCAGATTTTGCAGATTTTTGTTTGAATGTTGAAGTATCTACCTTGTTTTTTCACGTCCAAGTCGCAGTTTTCAGAAGATACCAGTCATTCGTCCAAATGCTAGTCTTTTTGATTGATTCTATAGCGCTTAAAGCATTGGCATAGAAGAGTCTGGATGTTTACTTATTGGTTTAATTTCCAGCACTAACCCACCGTGGACTTGCTCTAGCAGATTCACAAGTTAAAAAGAAGAACAAAAATTTTTCTTTGGCGTTTAAAAAAGGCTAAATAAAGCCAAAAGCATATACGAGAGGGTTCAATTGGCAATTTAACTTAACTGTCTGTTAGTGAGATTTCACCTTTTCACTTTGTTTATGAAACGTTCCAATGTCAATGTTGAAGTTGCAAATGTTTTTTTTTATTACAACTCTTTAGTACAACTAAAAAACGACATAATTTTCAGTGACTTACTGTTTACTTTTTTAGGCTGTGTTTGTTCATTAAGGTAATGTTCATGTGAAAGCTTTCATTCAAATGTTTTTTTCTTTTCTTTTAAGAAATTATTTTTTAAAAACTTTTATTCAGCAGGGATATGCTGAATTTCTTTAACCCTTAACCAAGAGTGAGGGGTGGATTTAAAATAATAATAATAATAATAATAGAATGTAATCTTTATATTATCTGGACTGAAGTAAAAATATCCAAAGGAATATTTAAAATAACTGATTTATTTAGGACTTTATGAGATGTATCTTCCCTGATACACTGCCATATAGGGTATAAAAAATGTAATTTAACTTAACTGTTTGTTAGTGATTAAGTTTCACCTTTTCACTTTGTTTATGTCAATGTTGAAGTTACAAATGTTTTTATTATTATTATTATTATTATTACAACTGAAAGTTAGAAACATAAGTTTCAGTGACTTACTGTTTACTTTTAGAGGTTGTGTTTAGGCTTCAATACTCATTAAGGTAATGTTCGTGTAAAAGCTTTCATGACTTTATTGCTCACCAAATCTATTTGATGCATTAATCCAGAAACCAATAGAAAATCCGACTCCGGTTTTTGTTGAAGGAACCAGCATCAAAGGCGTTGTTAACTTTTGCGTTTACCACCAAAAATATATATTATTTCTTAGGAGAATTATAACATTACGAACTTAACAGCTTTACATAAGAAATGACACAATTGGGGAAAAAAATATAGAGGAATATAAATCTGTTCATTTAAAATTGGTTGTATCCAGAGACATTATATTTCAGTCATGACAACTTTTAGAGTTAACGATAATTTCAACTAGCTTTATTGGCATGGGTAGGAAATATATGTAAGCTTGATATTGGCGTATGAGCTCTGCTATGCTGCTTCTGTAGAGTAAGAATACAATATTTTGTTCAGCTTAGTTAAGATAATGAAAAATAGCTTCTTTTAAGAAAGTAAAACTTCCCTAGCAGATCTCTACAGGTGGTGCTGGGAAGGAGGAGGCATAATGATAAGCTTTTACAATCGTGGATCTAAACTAGGGTATGCTTTATATGTGCATAATCAATCTTTAGATTTTTATCTCTCTGATTCAAGGAGTTTTCTATTCAGCATTATAAGTAAAATAGGTTATATCTGTAAGAATTCCTCTATTAAACACTGTTGTGTTATTATGAACAGACGGGTTCAGGAAAAGCATATACTGTGCGATATCACAAAAATCTCATATCACAATGATATGTATCATGATATATACAATTTCTGTAAAATCATTCAATTATTAGTTTATATATTGAGCACATGTAAAGGACTGGTTTTTTTTGTTACATTTTAAAGTATATACTCAGTAATGTACTCATTCATAAGTGCACTGTAAAAAAAAAATATATCCAACAGTTTTCCGTATTTTGTGATTCATGTTTTTATTAATTTTTGTATTTCTGCTTTTGAATTGTATAATGGCACCTTTACTTTCTTCCAACTACTTTAAACCTTGAAAAGTTTTTAAAAAAAGACTTTAATTAACATTTTTAATAGTTTAAAGTGATATATTGTCTGTTGGTGCTGTTTAACTGTGTAAGTTATTTCTCTATATATTACTTCTTATACATTTTAGTAGTTTGAAATAATATAATGTCAATATAAGTCACTTTGTTAAACTGTGGAGTTGAATTTTTAACATCAAAACTCAACAGAGCAGAGATCAACATCCCATAATGCAATTCACAACCGTAAATAAAAGGAAAACACTTGTGAATCACAAAATACGGAAACTGTTAATTAACAGATATTTTTTTACAGTGTGGTCATATTTATCTGTTTAGAACTTCAGGGCAAGTGTTTGATATATAATATATCAAATACATAATTTATATTGGATATATAAATTAAATATTAATAAAATATAAAACACTTGTCAAAAGCTAATGATTGCAGGTCCAACATAAAAAATTAAAATTATCGCTAAATAAAATGCTAAAGTTAAATTTTGTACTTTCAAGATGGCAACTTTCTCACGATGCTGTTCTTCATGTTTCAGTCTGCATCCTGTAATGGAGTGTAATATTGCACTCATATAAATTATGAAAAAGTATTATCGTAAACAATGTATCTTGTGACACCATGAAATAAACAATAGAGCATAATATAAATATATCTTTAGATGCTATATCATCATATTGCACAGCCCTAGTATATACAATTGATTGGCAGGGTTCACAACAAGTTTCCCTTTTAATCATTTATTGTTAAAAGTATTCTTATAGAGAAAATGAATGGAGTTTTTAGTTCCGTAACCCTTTGTTTCCCTGATGAGTATTTTGTGACATCATCGTTGTAATCAGAGTCTGTCTAATGGTTCACGACGGGAGAGATTTGCTCTAGATCACTGCTCTTTGACTGTATATGAGAACATAAACCCCAGTCAAGAGCATATCAGAGGCTCTGATACAATAATGTAAAAGAGTCCAGGAGAGCAGTGGAGCAGCACTCAGTGTATAAGATCATGCCTCTAAAAACGCTTGAAGCACCTCTTCTGAACAGTACTCCTGTCCCTTTGATCAAAGTGCGTTCCCTTCAAATTTGGCAGAGACTTTTATTTCTTACTTTGTAGTATTTTTTTTGGTGAAGTATGACTTACTTAAGGGCGTCACGGTGGCGCAGTGGGTAGCACGTTCGCCTCACAGCAAGAAGGGCGCTGGTTCGAGCCTCGGCTGGGTCAGTTGGCGTTTCTGTGTGGAGTTTGCATGTTCTCCCCGTGTTCGCGTGGGTTTCCTCCGGGTGCTCCGGTTTCCCCCACAAGTCCAAAAAACATGTGGTATAGGTGAATTGGGTAGGCTAAATTGTCCGTAGTGTATGTGTGTGAATGAGTGTGTGTGGATGTTTCCCAGTGATGGGTTGCAGCTGGAAGGGCATCCGCTGCGTAAAACATATGCTGGATAAGTTGGCGGTTCATTCCGCTGTGGCGACCCCAGATTAATAAAGGGACTAAGCCGAAAAGAAAATGAATGAATGAATGACTTACTTAATAGGATTTATCTATTAATAAAAAATAGTTGCTTTGATTCAGTGGCTTCAGTGAGCGACTGAAAATCATCATCGTCAAAAACAAATACATTAATTTAATTTTAAAAAGACACATTCAAAAAGACTAGACTTGGGGGATTAATTAGGTTTCAACAAAAATGTTTTAAAGTTATACAAGTTTAACTTACTATTGTTTTTGTCAGTTTAATTGATATAATTTTAGATAAAGTTAATTTGATAAAAATTGAAGGCAGCAATAATTAAACTGAAAGACATTAAAGTATCATTACACTGTAAAAAAAATACTGGGTTCCACACAATTCCTTCATGTTGTCACAACACAAAACGATTAAGTTAACCTAATCGTTTTTACAAATCTGGATTGAACATAAAACAATTACGAATTAATTATTTATTATCCCCAAAAAACCTTAAGAACTGTGTTGTTTCAACTCATTTTAAATAAGCAGTTTGAACAAACAGCAAAAGTAATTTTTTGAGTGTAAATACATTTATAATGTTACAAAAATGGTAATTTGAGTGTTCTATTCATCAAAGAAAAACGTATGAATCTTTATGCAAAACATTAAGCAGCACAACTCTTTTCAACATTAACAATAATGCAAATGAAATGTTTCGTGAGCACAAATGCCACATATTAGAATGATCCTTCTACTGCAAAATCTGGAATAATTCTGCTCTGCAGTCACAGTTATATATATTAAATTTTAGCATGTTTAAATTTAAAAGGGTTATTTAAAATGTTAATAATATTTCAGAATATTACCGTTTGTTTGCAAATGTACAGACTGTGCAATGTGCCAGTAATCTAATTGTGTTTTTATAAAGAGAATATACACTCAAAAAATGACTTTTGCTGCTTGATCGCACTACTTATTTAAAATGAGTTTAAACAACACAATTCTTAAGGGTTTTTTGGGACAACTTAATTGTTTTTTGTTTAATTCACTTAAATTTGTAAAAAAAAAAAAAACTATTAAGTTAACTTAATCGATTTGTGTTGGGACAACATGAAGGAATTGTATGCAACCCTAAATTTTTTATTTACAGTGTAGTTTCCTAAATTCAGTAATTAGGGTGCTCCGGTGTCCCCCACAGTCCAAAGACATGCTGTATAGGTGAATTGGGTAAACAAAATTGGCCACAGTGTATGAGTGTGTGTGTGAATGTGAGAGTGTATGGGTGTTTCCCATTATTGGGTTGCGGCTGGAAGGGCATCCACTGCGTAAAACATACTGTATGCTGGAAAAGTTGGTGGTTCATTCCGCTGTGGCAACCCCAGATAAATATGGAACTAAGCTGAAGGAAAATGAATGAAGTTGACATTCATATGTAATCCTGCTGCTAAAATCAAGTTGAATAAAAAATGTGAAAGCAGTATTTGAAGACTGCATTTGATTGATGCTGATGCATTTGTATTCCTTTTACTTATGCTCATATATAGCAGGAGCTTTCTTATTAAAGCAATTGCAACTATATTTCTATATTATGAGCATGCACAAAGCCTTTCGCTCCCTCTGTCCATCTAAGTCTACAGTGTGATTCCTTTTCCGCCTGTATGCAAGTCCAAGTTAGTACAATTCAACTGTTATTTTTATGCACTTTAACTCGGACATAACAGCTAAACAAACCAAAATCTTAGACGAAGGCCTGAGTTTAGCATTGGCATTTTCCTCACACACTCTTAATGGATTTCTGCTAACTGACCTGTGTTTAACATTTTCTCGGTGCTCTAAATGAGAATGTGTCACAAAACAATTTGCCCGTTTTATTTTGACTGCGACAATCGATCAGATTGAGACTCTGTACATACTGACATTGATTCAAAATGCATAAGAAATGCATCGGATCTATACCTGACTATGAATTCTAAAATAAAATATATTGCAGTCACATTTTCAGGAAAGAAACGCATGAATGATCAATGTCTCATAACAATATGTATAGTGTTTCCCCTGTTTAATCATGGAGCTGCATGTGAATGGCAGGTATGTGGAAGGTCAGAGAGATGAAGTGTTAGTATGCAGACGAGATGCATGGTTTGAGCGTGTGCATGAGAAAAGAGGCCAGAGACACTTAACGAAAGGTCAGGCTGACCTCTGAACTGCTGCTGATTCTCTGCAGATTCCTCTGTTTACATGATTGGCAGGTTTTTTAAGCAAAGAATCTTTTCACCAACCTTGTTAAAAGTACGGAGTTATTCCTTTGTGGTTTAAACTGTTGTGTTCAATTTTATGGGAGTGTGTGTGAAATGTTCTTCACTGAAGTTACACTGGCTGTCCAAACACTAAGAAAACCAGGGTCCAAATAAACTTTTAGATAACACTTTATTTGAAGGGGGTGTTCATAAGACTGTTATGAAACCTTTATAATCATGACTTAACACATGAATGAGATTTTATGTATGCTTATGACCAGTGTTGGGCATGTTCCTTTAAAAGAGTAATTAGTTGTAGTAACTAGTTACTTCTCACTAATAATAACTTTAGTTACATAATTATAAAAGTAACAAATTACCAGGGAAAGTAACTATTGCGTTACTTTAAAAAAAAATCTAATTTGACATTAGTATAAGTATAAGTATAAGTAACATAAGTATAAAACATTGTACACTAATCTACACTATTTTAATGTTGTTGTGGGACAATGTGAGAGACAACCATCAAATTCAACATGTCATTTTAAATATTATCATTACTATAGTTGCACAATAAAACACAATAGATGGTTTAGAACTTTAAGTATTTATTGCACAGACCACACCTCAACAAACAAGTCTAAATATAAATTATTCTTAAGAAATGTACCAAAAATAAACAAATAATAATACATATACATACTCTCTTTGTATATGAAGGATATATATATATATCTTTGGAAGGATATATATATATATATATATATATGATATACACACGATACATAAACATTTTTGCCTTTCACCTTAACGGGGGAAAAATAGTCCTTATATTTCCAGTTTGCAAACGCTACCTTTGAACTTGTTGGATTTGCCATCGTTCTGACTTTTGGTCGTTGGTGTGTGCCACTGACTGTGCGTGTGCTTGTGTGTGAACACCCTCCCTACTCTGCCTCTGATTGGCAAATGATGGAAATCTACTCTTTCTAAGCCAATCTTCAAGTTCTCAGTTACACCACATTCACAGACACACCAATCATCATCACTTGTTGGTTATGTGTTCCGTCCCAGCCGCGAACACACACACACACACACACACCCACCCCAGAGAAAGAGAGGTCCTATGGCTGAGAGAGACACTGCTTGCATGAAAACCGCTTCAGTGTTCTCAATTATAGTAACACGTATTTTATTGTCAGTAACGGCAACGACGTTGTAACGGGAGAAACAGTAATTCATTTGATAACTCGTTACTAAAAAAAGAATTGCCGTTAGTAACGCCATTTATTTATAGCATATACATATATTTATTAGATATTTTTATTTATTATCACTGCTTATGACAATTCTTATTAAGTGTCATTTGCTCAGTTATGTAATTTTAAATGCAAAATTGTTTGTTATGACAATTTGACTTAAATACATCACAACCGGTCTTTGTCGTGACAGCTTGACATTACCAAGACAACATAACTTGCCATAAATCTCTCATAAACATGATTGTCATGAGGCATTATAATTGTGTCATGAATATGAGTGATTAAAGTGTCATTACTCGGTCAAATCATTTTTAAGAGCGTCTTTAATATTTAATGACAAATTCAGCTTGTACCACTGTAGTTGAGGTCCAAAAAAAGATTAATAGCACTGTTATAAAATTCATGACACAGTCATTCACAGTCACATTCATGACAGGCTTCATGACAAGATTTGTTGTTTTGGTAATGTCAAGTTGTCATGAAAAAGACATTGTTGTATTTGCATTTTAAATGTCGTAACTGAGCGAATGACACTTAATGACATTGTCATAAGCATGCATAAAATCTCATTCTCATTCATGACGTGTGTCATGTCATGATTATAAAAGTTTCAGGACAGTCTTATGAACACCCCCTTCAAGTAAAGTGTTACCATTTTTTACTATAATATGCAATATTGCTTCTGTAAAGGTATTTTTTTAGTTTGTTTATCATTAGCTTAATAATTATATATGTGTTGTTTTTTAAGGTTAGGATACACCAAGCTGACTATAGGCCATTGGGATTCGTTAGGCTATCGGTCAGCATCTGTCCTGCTAGTTGGTTTAGTGTGTTCCACACGTTGCCTCTCATTTTGCAAACGATATGGCTTATTAGAGCATCAGACATATTTGCACGAGCGAATCCCTCTGTGGTGAGTGACAATTACTGTGATTATGGCACTAAACCCTGCTTTGTATATGCTTTGTGTGCATTTAATCTTCCGGTTTCCCTTGTGGAATGAGAAAAGACTATACTGCCCCCTGCAGGTGTGGAAAGACACATGCTCTCACACAGGTGCTTCTCTGTTCAATGCAAATATTAAATAATGACTATAGTCCTATGCAAAACTATTGAAAAGATTAATGTATGCTGAAAGCTCCTTAACGTTTCTGCTTGTAATCCACTGCACAAAAATTGTTATCATTGTTACTTTTTTCCCCATTGTTTCAAAAGATTAACGCTGAAGGCACAAAAACTTTCCCAGTCTGTAGTAAAATGGTAAACACTTAAATGTGGGTTTTCTGACGCTTTGAATTTTAAGATGCAGAAAAGTAAACACCTGTTTGTATTGAATGAATAATGGTGATATTCTCGTGATATTCTTATATTTTTTTATTTTTGTTTGTAACGTCCAAGAACAGCTTTTCATTTAAATTAGAATAATATTAAAATAAAACTAAATAAATAATACGAAATAAGTATTTTACTTTTCCCATGGCCCTCCCCTGACTGGTTCTTGATCCCCTCTGTGCCACCCCATTAAGAAAATCCCAGAATCACCTTAGTATGTAAATTATACATTAATAAAAAGGAAATGATTACAGGGAAGTGTTTCAATTATTAGTTGAGAAACATATTGTATATTGTAGCCTAGTTCTGATTTCAAACACAGCCATAAATATAGAAATACTGTTTCATGGGTTTTTAAATATAATGTAAGTATACCCTATATCCCATAATAAACAATTATCATTGATACTTGTCTTAAAGACGAGCACTGCAAATTGCAGGTTACTGTTAGAGGCCACCGCAAGTGCACTAAAGAGTGCATCTCTTGATTAAACTCTTACAGGCTGGAGAAAGCAATTAATTGAGTTCACCATGAGTTCATCCGTTTTCTTCAAGTCCCGAAGAAAGTCAGCTGATTACAGTCAAGCTCTCTGAAAATGAACTCTTATCTGCAACATAGACTGACAAATGCCTTCTCTCTATAGGACCAGGAGACGTCTTGCTTCTTGCTTTGTTGGAATGAATGAGCTGCTAATGACTTTATAAAGCAGCAATGTGTTCTGGCGCCCAAATCTGATTGGACGAGGCACTGCAAGAGTGTTGATATATGACCTAACAACTCATTACAGTTGTGCAATACAGACACATTAGCTGGGGTGAAAAAATTTGAATTTGTTGCATTTTCTTCAAGTTGTTAGAGCTGCTGACTGCAGTATTCGTAACATAGTAACCAATAGTATACAAGATAAGCATAATGGAGACAGTTGATTGGTCACATAGGTGTAATGTTCGATACGTCAAAGTTATTTCTTCAAATGCGTTTCCATCTCCCGCTTTTTACGAAATCCTCAAGCAGGCGTAAAAAATTGTTTTTAAATTAAGGGATTGTTTAATACAAAATTTGTTGTTTCTCATCCAATTATTCCAATGCATATTAACACAGGCTAATGTCCAACTTAGGTTCATTCTGAAAACGTAGCCCTATATACATTTCTGGAGATCACGGATTATGTAGCCAGAGGTACGTATGGCTGTATTTCCTCTTTAAAACGAATGCTATGGGGCGGTATGACGTTGTTCCTTTTCGCGCTTAACAACTGACCGCTTACCTCCATGTGGACGGCTTTCCTGCTGTTACCAGTTTGTCCAGTAGCTCGCAATGTACGTCGGCGAACTTGAGACGCAGAGAGGAGTTGACTGTGACGACGGGATTCGAGTCCGGTGAAGAACGGTTCCAGAAAGCAGGTAAGACAAAAACAAAAGCCAAAAAATAAAATAAACAGGGTGAGAATGTGGTAAAAAAAAATGTGGTAAAAATCAGGCTGCCACGAGGACTTTTCTTTTTCTGGATTGCTTTTAAAAACACTGTCGGTTGGGTTTAGGGAAGGAGGAGGGTGGGTCAGTCAATCAGTCAGTCGACAACGGCCTCTGGTGGATTTACGCGAGAGGAGCAGACGCGAATGGCACGCGCGAGAGAAATTTAAGATCTCAAAAATGTACACAGCGGCCTCTGGTGGATTTGCGAAAACAAAAACTGCAAAAAAACGTACCTCTTGGGACGTATTTGGTGCTCTCCAGAATTGTATATAGGGGTACGTTTTTTAGTATGAGCCTGGGTTGCTAATGTCAGTCTGTGTATGGTATTGGTTTTTTGTGATTATTTTTGCAGGTTACATTTTTATGCCTGTGGATTGTTGTAGCTGGTGTATTCTGGGAAATTTTCATACCCCTTGGTTTCGAGTGTGGTCCTGAAAAATCTTTGTTTTTTCCCTTAGCCCTACGCTTTCCAGCTAAAGAGAATTGGGACACCCCTTCCCCTTCACTTGAACGCGCAAAACGAGGGGTAGGGGTAAGGGGAAGGGCTAAGGGGTAATTATTGGGATTGGGCCTGAATATGCCTACTTCCGGGCAATATAGTGAAGTGAAGTGAAGTGTAGTGTGGCCAAGTATGGTGTCCCATACTTGGAATTTGTGCTCTGCATTTAACCCATCCAAGTGCACACACACAGTTAGTGAACACACACATACCGTGAACACACACCCGGAGCAGTGGGCAGCCATGCTGCGGCGCCCGGGGAGCAGTTGGGGGGAACGGTGCCTTGCTCAAGGGACTCACCTCAGTCGTGGTATTGAGGGTGGTGGAGAGTGCTGGTCATTCACTCCCCCCACCCCCAATTCCCACTGGTACCGAGTATCGAACCAGCAACCTTCGGATCACGAGTCCAACACTCTAACCACCAGGCCACGACTGCCCCATTATATATAGTAGGTGAAAATAGTATTTGAGATGAGGAGTATGCAGTAGTTTCAGACCAAATAGCCTAATTTTGTATGCAACAAAATAATTTTAAATAGTGAGTCATTGAATTGTCATTGATTTATTCAGTTAAAAAATGCTGATTCATTTAGCAACACCATTACTACGTTGTACCATAACTATGATCAAAGGTGATATAATACCAGATGTTTGGATATAGTCTATTGAGATTTCCTTTACAAATAAACATAAACATCCCTACATATCATCACGTAACATTTATAGACATTCTCAAATATAGCAGTTCCATCGACGTGTGCATTTTTTTTTTTTCAACCATTAGAATTATAAATATGTACATATATGTTCAAATATATTATGTGTTTTATTTGAACATATAGGTTCATATTTATTATTCCAATGGTTGGAAAAAAATGGTATATGGCCATTTTTGCTATATTTTTAAATGTGTTTCATATATTCAATTCAATTCATGTTTATTTATATAGCGCTTTTCCCAATATAGATTGTGTCAAAGCAGCTTAACATAGTTCTAGTAAAGTCCAGATTTCAGAGTTAAAGTTCAGTTTAGTTTAGTTCAGTGTGGTTTAAATTTCACTGCTGAAAGTTCAAACACTGTAGAGCAAATCCATCGAAGCGCATTTCTCCATGACGACCACAGCATCAGCTCGGGATATGACCTGGTCCAGGATTATGGATACCTTGGGATCATCTCTTCACAGGTCTTGGATCACATCAATGTCGCTGCATAGTCTCTAGGGACCTCGGAATGAGTATCCCCAGGTGGAAATAGAGAATAAACAAAATAATTAGCGTAGCTGCTGTTCATAGTGTATTTAAATGAGATGCAAAAATGGAGTGTTATAGATGAAAATAGCAGTTAAATAAACAAACATAGAAACAAACATGTAGAGCATATGAGTGTTTCTAACACAATGTCTGGTGTATTGAGGAATGTGTACTACAGGTGGTTGTCAAGCCAGCTCACCTCCGTGGAGCACATTCATGCATCATACCGTTATGCGATGCATTGAGTGTATGCTTTACTAAAAAGATCTAGTTTTGAACAGAGAGAGTGTGTCTGAGCGTCGGACATTATCAGGAAGGCTATTCCAGAGTTTAGGAGCCATAAATGAGAAGGCTCGACCTCCTTTACTCGACTTGCTATTCTAGGTACTACCAGAAGCCCTGAGTTTCGAAATCTTAAAGAGCGGGTTGGAGTGTAGCGAGACAGAAGGTTGGTTAGATAAACAGGAGCTAGATTATTTAAAGCTTTATAGGTAAGAAGCAATATTTTATAATCAATACGGAACTTAACAGGCAGCCAGTGTAAGGAGGATAAAATTGGGGTGATATGATCATATTTTCTAGACCTGGTAAGAACTCTGGCAGCTGCATTTTGTACTAGCTGAAGTTTATTAATAGAGGATGCTGGGCAGCCAGCGAACAGAGCATTACAGTAATCCAGCCTAAAAGTCATGAAAGCATGAACTAGCTTTTCTGCATCTGAGATGGATAGCATACTTCGTAACTTAGCGATATTTCTCAGATGAAAGAGGGCGGTTTTTGTGGCATGGGAGATATGATATTCAAAAGTTAAATTGCTGTCTAGTATAACACCCAGATCTTTTACAGTAGAGCTAATGCTAACTTTGTGTCCCTCTAATTGCAGGTGGAGTTGTGAGATCTGCTGTGTACAGGATTTAGGCCCAATAAGTAATAATACTGTTTTGTCTGAATTTAAGAGAAGGAAATTGTTGGTCTTTAACATCTTTAATACATTCAGTTAGCTTAGACAGTTCAGACGTCTCATCAGGTTTTGTTGAAATATATAATTGAGTATCATCTGCATAGCAGTGAAAGCTGATCCCATGTCTTCTTATAATGTCTCCCAGGGGTAGCATGTATATTGTGAACAGCAAAGGGCCTAAAACTGATCCTTGAGGCACCCCATACTGTACTGGCCTGACCTGTGAAAGCTGTCCATTTATATTCACAAACTGGTAACGGTCAGTTAAGTATGATTTAAACCATTGTAGAGCCTGCCCTGGACGCCTGTAGAATTTAAGCGATCTATGATATTGTGGTCAATGGTGTCAAATGCAGCACTGAGATCAAGTAAAACTAATAACGAGATGCACCCTTGGCCAGCAGCTAAGAGTAAATCGTTGGTTATTTTCACTAATGCGGTTAAGAAGAGGTTCTCCTATTATAGGTAGCAATTCTTTCAGTAATTTAGTTGGAATTTAGTCTAACATACATGTAGCTGGTTTAGAAGCATTTATAAGTTTATCTAGCTCTTCCTGTTCTATGATTTTGAAGCACTGTAGATTATTTTGGTTCAGCGGAATGTTTAATGGATCTGAAGTATAAGGCGGTGCCGAAAGTTTAACATCTTCTATTTTCTGTCTGAAGCCTTCTATTTTATCACTGAAGAAATTCATGAAGTCATCACTACTAATTTGCGGTGGGACGTTTTGTTCCAAAGATGACCGATTATTTGTTAATTTAGCAATGGTGTTAAATAAAAATCTAGGATTGTTATGATTATTTTCTATCAGTTTGCGGAGGTGCTCAGCCCTGGCGGATTTTAGAGCTCTCCTATAGCTGGACATACTATCTTTGTACGCAATTCTAAAGACCTCTAATTTAGTTTTTTTTCCACTTACGTTCCAGGGCACGGGTTGCTGTTTTGAGAGCGCGAGTATGACTGTTATACCATGGTGTAGTTTTATTCTCTCTAACCTTTTTCAATTTGATGGGTGCCACAGTTTTTAGTGTGTTAGTAAAGATAGCATACCATACTGCTGATTACTACATCAAGGTCATTTGCGTTTGCGGGTGCATTTAGAAATAGAGAAAGATCAGGTAAGTTATTTGTGAATTCATCTTTAGTGGACGGGATGATAGTTCTACCAGGGCGATATATCTGTGCAGATCTGCTAATTTCAGGTAAACACAGCTAATATAGTAAGCGGTAGTGGTCTGTTATATATACAGTATGAAATTTTATATACCATATGTAAAATCCAAATATATACCTATGTCATAAATATAATTTGCATATATTTCCATATATCAGATTTCTATATAGGCACTTCTGTATTCTAAGTGCAGCACTTTTGCTTAGTTGATATTATTTAGTTAATTCATGCAAATAAGGGTAGTGCTGATGGATTTGAGAGTAGGAGATCAATAGTGCCAGAAAGCTGTTAGCATATATAATTTCATCCATACTCATGTTCTTGACACAATTAGACCTGAGCTGTAAATTCCATGATTACTCTGAAGTGATGTCGTGACATAGACGATTGACAGATCACCTTTCTAAGTTCATCTTTCTCAAGTGCAGTCGGCCTTTTGTTTTCATGCTGATTAATTTTAATCACTTGCAGGTGTTTTTGCTTCTCCTACAGTTGTGTTTGTGATTGGCTAAATGTCGTCGCTCATGGCAACAGGAAAAGGTGTGCAGGTGTTCCATTTAATTCGACACAGTAGCAGTGGATGTCATTTTCACAACATAAAATACATTTAAATAAAATAAACATTTTGCCTATTTTAATTTCTTCATAATAAAGTTTCTTGATTGGCGTTGATGGTTCTTGAGGAACCTTAAATATTTATCAAGTCAAAAGTCAAAGGCAAAGCCAGCTTTATTGTCAATTCAACCACATGTACAGGACATACAGAGAATCTAAAATGTGTTACTCTCAGACCCTAGGTACCTAACAGATAATATTAATACAAAAAGTAGAATTTTAAAAAGAAATGACAATAAATGCAATTCCACATATAATACAATCTAAAAATAGAAGTAAAAATAAAAAAGATTGTAAACAATACAATTACTCTTAAGGGCACATGGCAAGGAGTGCAAGGAGAGTTGTGCAGATGCAAAACAGTATATAGTGCAAAATGCTTGTAAATATGATAAATTATAGAATGTTTATAGAATTCCATTGCACAAAAAGTTCTTTAAAGGTTCTGTAAAATGTTTTTCACTCTAAGATTTTATTATTTCATCATTATTTTATTTTATTTTTTTCCACTGAAAGATATTTGGTCAAACTGAAAGAAAATGGGTCTTCTATGGATTCTATTCACTGTGAATACACTCTTCTGGAACCCTTATTTTATGTGAAATACATCATAAAAGTGTCATGTTAATCATTTTTACACTTTCAGTGACATAGATTTCTTTACCAGAATCAATCCTGATGGTAAGAACTAAAATGTATTCATTTTAATAATTAAATCAAAATATTATTAAATAAATAATTTAAATAATTAAAACCTTTTTTTATTATTACAGTTTGTTTATATAATGGCACTGTTGTTAATGGAATAACAATGCAAACTGTTTTATACACTAAAGGCTAAGCATTTTTTTTATTATTATTACAGTCTTAAATAAGTATTTAAGTGCATTGTTACAGTGTAAAACAAACTCAAACAAACTCACTCGCATACAAATTTATCAGTATATACTTACAAAACAAAATGATGTCCATACCAGCACATCCACATAATTATAATTACATCATCTTAATTATTTTGGCCTGCAATGCTCAATAGCAGAAAAATCTGAGGGGAAAAAATAGCCAAAACAAATGGTTAAATTCTGAAGCCTTGCCAAGAAAATGGAAGCATTTTAGCAAAGAATCCATGATTTGGCAATGGGATGAAATATAAAAAATATATATATTTTAATAGGTTTCAACTGGGACATTTTTGTCCTGAGTGAATTTTTTTTAATTTTTTTTGTAATCTATTGTTCCTAGTGTAAGACATTCCAATACAAATATATATTTCCCCAAAATGTATGCTGTCTGCAATAGCATCAAAATGATTACAAAAATAAAAAGACAAAATGTCCATAAGGATGCACAAGGGTTACATAGAGAATGTGTCATATTTTTTCTTACCTTTGGTGCATAAAAAGCCTTTCACTACCCAAGAAAGGTTTTAGTTTTATTACAGTGAACGAAAATCCCATTTCGTTCACTTTAAATCCATTTATGAGATTCAATCAAGTGTATCTAAGAAACTAATTGCTATCTTTACCCTGGCTAAAATCCATTTGATGTCAAAAGCCTTTTTGCATGCCTTCTCAACTTTGCCACAGTTAAAACTATCCTTGCCCAAACTCATTTGATACCATATAATTTAACGTTAGATGTGATGGTACTGTATGAATGAAAAGTACAAAGGGGACGGATCTGTTCAGTGGAAAAATGAAAAAAAAGAGAGAAAAAAAAGAGCAGGTATTAACTATATTAGAGATGAGTTAAAAGCAAATGAGGAGGAGGAATGAACATTTAGAAATAACAACAGTCTCTGTTGTTAATCAGTCTCTTTTTTCTGTTAATGAGGTAGGTTTCAATGTATACTATTTTATTGGAATAATTGCTTTGATGGGAAGGAGTACTGTAGACACTCACAAATTATGTATTGCTTCTGAAGCATTATAAAAAATTGATCGTTGAAACTGATTGGTCAGTAGGTGTTTTTAGTAGTAAAGCCTGACTATGACCACTATGACCATAGTTGTAAATAATAATAATAATAATAATAATAATAATAATACCATATAAATAAATAGTATTCTACAAATAATGATTGATAATAATGCTAATTTGTTTTAATTTGAATGAAATTTTTAATAAGAGCTTGTTATTGTGAAATGAATACAAGTGACATTAATTTACCTTTTGTAAAGCCATCTTGCAAGTCAAATTTTTGTGTTTTTATTTAAATAATTGTTTTAGTTTCAAATGCCGTATACACCGATTCATGAAGTGGTGTTTATCTTGCTAACTGTATTTTTTAATCTCAAGCTTTGTGTGTTCAACCTTTTTGACTTGTTATACATTCAACATTTAAAATAAACAATTACTTAAACACATAATTAGGAATTATTTGACATATTTAAGGTTAGAAAAAAATAATTGAGTTAAAATAACAAATGTTTTCAAATGTAGTGATTAAAAACCAGGGATATTTCACTTAACTCTTATGAAGTTGTGTTGTATGGTTGCCGTTTTATAAAAGACAATAAGTTACTCCAGGCCTTTTGTATTGGGATAAACAATATGCTTATTGCGCAAGATTAATAGGTCCAAGCCCAACTGTAATTACACCAACACATCTCTCTCTCTCTCTTTCTCTCTTTACATGTTTATATTAAGTCATGTCAAGATGCATGCATCATTTCTGAAGCATCTGTCATAACAAATATGTAAATAAAAGCACACAGACATCCACCTAAACGTGCAGAAGAATGCTCACCTATGCATTAAGAAAGTTCTGAACACCTTATTAAAAAGATCGCAGATATTAACTTTGAAAAATAATCTTCAGATGTCCTCCTGCTCCAGCAATGATGTGCTTCTGTGAAGTGAGTCCCGGCAGTGCTGATGAATAAATGAACACAACCCAAATCTATGGAGATGCTTTGAAAACTTTTGCAATGTCACGTCTGCATGGCAGCATAAAATGAGCAAAGATGATAGAAAATCAGTGTGCGGGGATGATGAGGATGATGATTCCCCATGTATTTTGCTGCTAACTTTTATTATTGTACAGATGCAATGATGTAGAGCAAGGATTTTTTACTTTTAGGGACTCTGAAATGTTTTTTTTTTTTTTGAAAAGTAGACTGTCACTGCAACACGTTAAACAACATTATTGTGTTAAATAAAGCTCATTCATAATGTTCCTTCGAACAGATACAAAATTCATGAAAGTTTAAGACAATTCTGTTTCATATTTTTGACAGACTCCTGATTGAAAACACTGAGCTATTAAGTTTTAATGATAATTTAGCCTCGTTCGTGAAGCATGAGCAGAACGTTTTTAAGTTTAAAACCTTCACAAACCTGTTTTATATGAATCACAGTGTCGAATTTAATGTGATTTACACAGAAATATTTTCTTCTTTTGTCTGTGTGTGTAAAGGAGGCCCATTCAATCTTACACTTCCTCTGTGAGCAACTAAATTGTCTAACATAGGCTCATTCTGAAAACGTACCCCTATATACATTTCTGGAGATCGCGAATTATGTAGCCAGAGGTACGTATGGCTGCATCTCGTCTTTAAACGAACGCTATGGGGCAGTATGATGCTGTGCCTTTTCGCGCTTAGCAGCTGACCGCTTACCTCCGTATGGACGGCTATTCCGCTGTTACCAGTTTGTCCAGTGGCTCGCCGTGTAAGTCGGTGGACTTGAGACAAAGAGAGAAGTTGACCATGACGACAGGATTCGAGTCCGGCAAAGAACGTTTCCAGAAAGCAGTTAGGAAAAAAACAAAAGCCAAAAAATTTAATAAACAAGTAAATAACAGGATGAGAATCTGGTAAAATCTGAAAACGTGGTAAAAATCAGGCTTCCGCGAGGGCTTTTCTTTGTCTGGATTGCTTTTGAAAACAATGTCGGTTAGGTTCAGGGAAGGAGGAGGGTGGATCAGTCTATTGGTCGGTTAGTCAGTCGACAGCGGCCTCTGGTGGATTTACGTGAGACGGGCAGGCGCGAATGCCACTCGCGAGAGAAATTTGAGATCTGAAAAAGCGTACACAGCGGCCTCTGGTGGATTCACGAGAACAAAAACTGCAACAAAAAAAAACATACCGCCAGGGACGTTTTTGGCGCTCTCCAGAAATGTATATAGGGGTACGTTTTCAGAATGAGCCTGGGTTGTCTATCTAGGAAAACGTCAATGGTTTTATTGTAATAGTTGTTTCTGATTCAACATGTTACTGCATTGTTACTAGTGTGGTTGATTTTTGAAAAAATATATATAAAAGAAATTATCCCCACCCTCATAAAAAAGGCAAAAAAGATACAAAATCCAATTTTAAAGCTGTTTCATGAATACTAATCAAATAGGTAGAGATAAAAATTTTATGTAAGATTAATATAAAATGAAAACATATTCAAAAATATGTTACCTGTATTCAATGACGAAAAACCTGACTTTGATTGAATAAATAATAGAGAATGAAATACACACTTTATTTAAGTTACTTTAAACCATATTTATTCAAAATATCCTGTATTTCGCTTTCAAATTGCATTAGACCTGCGCCAACAACTGTTGACAATTTAACTCTACAATTTAACAGTGAATTTAAAAAAATATAGGAAACATTATATTGCAAAAGAAATAACGTGTAGACAAAAACGTACAATAAGTAGTAGCAGTCCATTACCAGTTTTTGTGATGTAATTTTCATGCCCAATCTAGATAATATTGTTTGAAACTATCAAAAATGTCAATAAAATGTTAACTTTTTATCATTAAAAGTAAAGTGGTCAATGTCTCTTAGTACAATTCCAAAATGCAAATAAATTGAGTATAGTAAACTGTTAATTTCAAAAAATATATATATATACAGAATAGACAATGTTTAAACTAATATCCATGTCGTCTGCATGTAGAAACTTTTTTTATGTAGAAAAGTGCTATAGTGCAGCATCTGGTTTAGAGCAGACAAACTCGGAGTATTGAAAAAGTAAAGCATTTCTTCCCACTTGCCATTCTCAATTAAATCATTTGCACTGTGCTTTTTTTTTAATTGCGAAAGAGATTAATTAGAGGGTGTTTGTAAGGCGTAGATCTGAAACTACTCGGCTCCTCAAAATTTGTAAGATTGTTTTTTATTTATTTAACATCTGGAAGACAGGTTTTTTCGTGCATATGTTCGTTTTTCCCAATCACACAAAAGCACATTTGAGAAATTATCTTAAATCAAATATAAAGCCATTTCTATGCAACATTTTATTACAATTAGAATTTATCAGGTTTCATCAAGTAAAATGTACAGTGAGATTTTAAGACCTTTTTAAAACCATTATGAATGATATTTTAGACTATTTTTACTTGCCCCATCAAAAAACAACCCCAGTTGTATACATACTCGTTTTTGAACACTACTTATAAGCTCTTTAAAAACTATAATAAACCAAATGTATGCACATGCAACAGTCTATCCAGGTCAGTGTCCTCCACCTATATGGTCTATAAATACACGGAGAACTTTCAAACTAATTGGATGACTTTTTGCCTGATTGAGTAGTTTTACATGGGCATAGTAAAATTAAGACCGGTTTAAAAATATTTAATACCTACAAGACAATAATTCATATATATATATATATATATATATATATATATATATATATATAAATAGTCTTATATATATATATATATATATATATATACAGTCGTGGCCAAAAGTTTTGAGAATGACATAAATATTGGAAATTGGAAAAGTTGCTGCTTAAGTTTTTATAATAGCAATTTGCATATACTCCAGAATGTTATGAAGATTGATCAGATGAATTGCATAGTCCTTCTTTGCCATGAAAATTTACTTGAAAATTAAACTAAAATTAACTTAACCTGAAAAAACTTTCACTGCATTTCATTGCTGTCATTAAAGGACCTGCT
Organism: Danio jaintianensis; assembly: GCA_903798115.1. Taxonomy (NCBI): domain Eukaryota; kingdom Metazoa; phylum Chordata; class Actinopteri; order Cypriniformes; family Danionidae; genus Danio; species Danio jaintianensis. The sequence continues at coordinate 4,331,937 of CAIGQV010019088.1, forward strand.
GAGATCATTTCAGTAATCGTCTTGTTAACTCAGGTGAGAATGTTGACGAGCACAAGGCTGGAGATCATTATGTCAGGCTGATTGGGTTAGAATGGCAGACTTGACATGTTAAAAGGAGGGTGATGCTTGAAACCATTGTTCTTCCATTGTTAACCATGGTGACCTGCAAAGGAAACGCGTGCAGACCATTCATGTGCGGGGCTGCTTCTCATCCAAGGGAGTGGGCTCACTCACAATTTTGCCCAAAAACACAGCCATGAAAAAAGAATGGTACCAAAACACCCTCCAACAGCAACTTCTTCCAACAATCCAACAACAGTTTGGTGAAGAACAATGCATTTTCCAGCACGATGGAGCAACGTGCCATAAGGCAAAAGTGATATCTAAGTGGCTCGGGGACCAAAACGTTGAAATTTTGGGTCCATGGCCTGGAAACTCCCCAGATCTTAATCCCATTGAGAACTTGTGGTCAATCCTCAAGAGGCGG
>CAIGQV010019088.1:4348465-4380412 GCA_903798115.1 Danio jaintianensis
TATCTATCTATCTATCTATCTATCTATCTATCTATCTATCTATCTATCTATCTATCTATCTATAGTATATATTTATGTGTATGTGTGTGTGCGTGTGTGTCTTATTATTTTAAGTAATTTTATCATCAGTGGTACTCTTGTGTATATACTGTATAGTGATGTACTGTATATGTGTGTATATATATATATATATTCTGTATAGCATGCACTTACAGTAAACCAGCCTGTACCTAATGCACTATTTTTCATAATTTCCAGACATTATACCTTTTATTTTCAACAGCAATAGTACTAGAAAAAAAAGTTTTGAATGTCAGTGTTGTTTTCTCTTTGTAGTGTTTCTTGTGTGATTTTCTCACAGGCGATGAAGCTGCGCTGCTTCAAATGATTCCACAGAACAAAACTGCGCACAAGCAAATACATAACCATATTTGCTCTTCCTAATGCCTTGGAAACAGAAGATTTGCCTTTGCAAATAAAAAGCAGAACATCATTGAAAGCAGCCTCGGGCACCTTCCTCACAAAGCAAGTTATGCGTTGCACTTTACAAGCTTTGTTGATTACTTAGAAATCATTGACGGCAATGTTATGATCATTGCTGAGGCCCTCGGGCAAGTCAAGGGCCACATTAATATGTGAGAAACAATGTCATCTTGCTTATTACATTACATCCTTGTTTGTTATTTGCAGGCAGACTTTGTACTTTCAATTCTTAGGCTTTGTGGAAAGTACAGGCATGACATTGTTAAATAATCATTAAAAGGTCTAGTGTTAATGAATAATGATTCACACTGCAGGATGTTTTTTATCACCTCTATCAAGTTACAGTAATTAAAGTATCAAAAATTATTAATTGATTTACATTATTAGCTGCTGATCTCTTATTTCAGCAATCTACAATTAAAGCAAATTCGCATGCATTTTTTAGTTAATGGTACGTTCCATTTTTAGCCCAAATATTAGGAATATTCAACGTTTTTTCACTAGATGGCGACAAATTACCACAAAATGTAAAGGTAATGTTTAAAATGTCATAATATTGTTTTTAAAATCATCCTGGAACATTGAAGTAAGATTAAAGGACTTTTTGTTAAGATAGTAATATTAATTATTAATTTATCATATTTTTATCACGATATAGTTATGATTTATTTGTCTGTAATATCGTTACTTGATTTGTCACAATCCCAATCAAATGATAGCTTCAACTAAAGTTCTAGAATTTAAAATTGCACTTTTTAGCAATGCAAATAAATAAATGTATTTTAAATCCAATAAATTCAAATAAATAAATTAATTAAATCTCTAAATTATTGTTTTTTATTATCAATTTCTATTAAAATTACATATTACTTCTAAGTGTGTTGTATTGTTAATTTAAAATGTTATTAAAAATGTAAACTTTCATGCATTTAGTATATGTATTACAAGTCATTGAGTGCAGCATCTATAAATAATTTCCCATTGTGAGTTTATTAGCTTTAAATGTGTTTTAACTATATATATTTAAAATAATTTGTATAAATTTATATAAATTTATAATTTGAAATTTAACATATTACTGAACAAATTAATATACCTGTGTTGCAATTTAGGTATTTGTAAAATGCATGACATAGGTTGATGCTTACATATTTTCAAAGAGCACATGCTCTTTATTTGAAACATATAGGTGTACATAAAAAAAATAACTAAATCATCTAAACTATTATCTATAGCACGAAATATAGTTTTACAAATCATTTATTTGTTTACATTACCATTTATGCGTCTGCCTGATGCTGCTGTCAGCTGCAATTCTGTAAGTAAACATACATAATAATACATTTTATTTTGTGTTTTATTTAATTTAATTCAATTTAATATTATTATTATTAGTAGTAGTAGTAGTAGTAGTAGTAGTAGTAGTAGTATTAATATTAACATTATTATTTATGATTTAATAAAATATAAGAAACTTATATTTTATTTTATGTCATTTATTCTGCATTCTGTAAGTAAACACATAATAATTTGTTATTTTTGTGTTTTAATTTAATTCATTCATTCATTCATTCATTTTCTTTTCGGCTTAGTCCCTTTATTAATCTGGGGTCGCCACAGCAGGATGAACCGCCAACTTATCCAGCATATGTTTTACGCAGCGGATGCCCTTCCAGCTGCAACCCATCACTGGGAAATAATTTAATTCAATTTATTTTATTATTTTATTTTGTTTTTATTATTTAATTTTATATTTAATTTTATTTTTTAATTACTTTTTTATCACTTTATAACATAAAAAAACGTATATTTTATTTTATTTAATAATTTAATAAAATATAAGAAACTTATATTTTATTTATGTTATTTATTTATTCTGCTATCGGCTGCAATTCTGTAAGTAAACACACAATATTTTAATTTCATTTTATTTTATTATTTAGGTGTGCATTAAAAACCTTTAGAAGTGCAATACATTTTTATTTTTAGTAATATGCTACACGAAGATTTATTTAACCCTCTACCGCATGGTGTTGCCATATGGCAACATGTTATTTTTGTTCATTTCCCTGCCACTGTGTCTTTAAGACCAACGTTCTAATTTTTTTGTTGGAAAGAGAAGACCTTAGCTTAGCCAATGATGTGCTTTGGTTAAGTCGCATGACGTGCAGTTTTTCTGTGGCGCGATTTCAGACAGACTGGCGTTTATTGTGAGTAGTTGCTGAATGCAAATGTAAACATCAATAAAAACAAAGGATCAAATTATGTCAGATCCACAAAAAAATCTGAAACATCACCTCCAATAAGTTATGATGACATATTCACAACTCAAAAAAGTTTTTATCAAATTAGTTTTTTGTAAATCGATCGAATGTATGTGTTGCCAAATGGCAACACTGTCCAATAGTGGAATGTGCAATATTGCAATAGCTTAGCTAGCTAGCCAGGTCAGTTGTGATCTGTTAAGTTGTAACAATAACAACATGAATGCTAGTAGTATAATGTATATTAGTCATATGGTAATGGCGTTTTAATTATGGATAAAATCTAATTTAATGGCAATACTTATGATTAGATATAAATACAGAGAACAGTGTATTAGCGAGCACCACCATGTTCTATGGTAAGTGAAAGAAGAAAAGGACAGAACTGGCTCTTCCTGCAGATGAAAGTGAGGATGAGATGGGTTTTAGTGACCATGAGAATGATGCAGGTTGGACATTTGATAAGAGTAGTGATGCAGACAGTTCAGATAAGTTAGCTCAGAGGCATATAAGACAGGCGTAGTATAGTATATAGTATAATATATAAACATTGTTAGCTAGTAGCTACATTATTCTGATGCATATGGATATATTAGACTTGTTATTTATTTGTTATAATATTTACTGGAGAAAATTATATTTACTGTATGTTGTATACATGATAATACAATATTATGTTTGTTTTGAATAATATTCAGCAAAAAAGAATGTAATAAATCAAAACTGTTGAAATAAGAGTTGTTGGAAAGTATGTATAAGGTTTCATTTATACGTTTTGTGTTAAAGCTTATAATACTACAACACCAATTAAATCCATTCAAACAACAAAATTATTGATTATAAGGAAAATTCTAAATTAGAAATGTCTAAGTTAGATCCACTATTGGACGTTGTTGCCATATGGCAACATATCATAAAGTACCTTTAAAAAAATGTTTCCAAACAAAAATTTTTTTACAGCTCTTCAAGTTAAGCCATTCTAAGAAAAGAAAAACATAATATTCTTTTAATAGATTTATCATAATGCATGCAGTAGAGGGTTTAAGCTGAATTATTTAATTCTATTAGAATAAATAATAAGACTTGGGGACTTTTAAAATTAAATAAAATATATTTAAGTTTACACAAATCTGTTTGTACTGATTTTATTTATCAAGTGAAATCACAATGGCTTTGCTTTTGTCTATATTTTAGCAGTGAATCATGACTCAGATTACCAGTGATTATTGCAGAACTGCTATCAAAAAACCCTCCAGCAGCTGCTTGAACGCTTTCATAGATTGCTGGAGAATTAAAGTGGATTTGCAGTCATGATTTGGGATTGTGGTAGAGCTGTCATCTGGATAATCGGCTGACTCCGAGGGTAATTCGGAGTAATTTGGAGTCAGATGTGAGTCTGGGAGTGAAATCACGTAATATACCTACTCAGGCTTTAATCCAAAGCTCATCTTTGAATGAAGCATCTCGTGCTTCATTTGCAGTCTACTGTATGCCACTTTTGCAGAACAGCTTGCTATAAATAGTGAACTGTAGGGTGTCTTGGCATTTTGACCTTGTGTTCCTCTTAAAAAGCCTTTTGAATGGGTTTGTCTGATGATATTATAAATACAAGAGCAATTTATTCCTGACTTTGTTCTCATGGAGACTTTGTGCAGTGTGCTGATAATTTGAAATGTGTGAAAGCTTTTAAGATGTCTTTGTTAAAATGCACTGTTTGGTTAGCTCAGCTATTTAGCAAAACATTAATTATTTGTCCATTAAGGAGAAAATGGATGTTATTTTTGAATAATAAGAGGAGTTTGTGAAGGCAGTCATTTTTATTATTGTGGTTTTGGTGATTTGAATAAATCCCTAACCATCAGTATTTAATTTGATGTATAATTTATACTGTATATAGTTGTAGTTGTTTTTTCATACACTTACCAATGTTACTTTGGAATATAATAATATAATGAGCGACACAGTGGCTCAGTGGTTTGCACTGTCGCCTCACAGCAAGAAGGTCACTGGTTCGAGTCACGGCTGGGTCAGTTGGCATTTCTGTGTGGAGTTTGCATGTTCTTCCCGTGTTGGCTTGGGTTTCCCCCGGGTGCTCCGGTTTCCCCCACAGTCCAAAGACATGCGCTATAGGTGAATTGAATAAACTAAATTGGCTGTAGTGTATGTGTGTGAATGAGTATATATGGTGTTTCCCAGTACTGGGTTACAGCTGGTAGGGCATCCGCTGTATAAAACATATGCTGGATAAGTTGGCGGTTCATTCCGCTGTGGCGACCCATGATTAATAAAGGGAAGCCAATGGAAATTGAATAAATGAATGATTTTTGTTTATATATATATATATATTTTTGTGTGTGTGTGGTTATTTAATTTAATTTAATTTAATTTTTATTTTAGCTTCTGCACTCTTTTCATATAAATTTATTTGTAGCTTTATTCATTATAGTAGCATATGTTTTACGCAGCGGATGCCCTTCCAGCTGCAACCCATCACTGGGAAACATCCATACATACTCTTTCACACACATATACATACACTACGGACAATTTAGCTTACCCAATTCACCTATACTACATGTCTTTGGACTTGTGGGGGAAACCGGAGCACCCGGAGGAAACCCACGCGAACACGGGGAGAACATGCAAACTCCACACAGAAACGCCAACTGACCCACCCGAGGCTCGAACCAGCGACCTTCTTGCTGTGAGGCGAACGTGCTACTCACTGCGCCACCGTGCAGCCCATCGATTAAATTAACTTAACAAATTTAAGTGGACTGAACTCAAAGGCATTAAGTTGTCCCAGAAAAATCTCAAGAATTGTTTTTTTTCAGCTCATTTTAAGTAGTTTTTTTATATATATATATTTTCTGTCATGTTTTAACCCACTCATCAAAACACACCATCTGAAATGCAATAGATGATTGCAGACTCAGTAGTAAACGCCCACTTGTGTGTGATTGGCTAAGAGCTTTACTTACTTAACCATTTTTGATAGTTCAAAAAGAAAAGAAAATATGGTAAAATTCAAAGCCTGAGATTTTGTATTAGAGTATGTCAGTAAGGTGTCTATGGAATCTGAAGTTTTTCACCTCATTTTAAGTTCATGAGTGTCTTGAGGGCTGTTCTTTTATAAGGTTGGCATTTTACCAGCTGGGCTTATAGTGCAGTTTATAAGGAACTTACACAGCACTTTATCACAGATACTGTTTACATCTGGTTTAAACAGCACTTTCATGTGATCTGACCTCAGGTGGTGAAACGTACCGTGAAATAAAAGAAGAGCAAAATGTTGTATTATCCAGTCTTGGAGAGAGTCAGTCTTGGAGAAAGTTGAAAATAGATGTGACCACATTACATCTGTAGTGCAAAATCTGTGCTAATGCGACTTGGATAACAGCAGATTATTAGCCTGTCATTCAACTGTTTTACTGAAAAGAAGGATTACATTATTGATTTAAGTTCTTTAAATAAATGTTATACTCAAAATGTCCTGTGGTATATTCATTCATTAATTTTCTTTTCGGCTTAGTCCCTTTATTAGTCTGGGGTCACCACAGCGGAATGAACCGCCAACTTATCCAGCATATGTTTTACGCAGCGGATACCCTTCCAGCTGCAACCCATCACTGGGAAACATCCATACACACCCATTCACACACATACACTAAGGACAATTTAGCTTACCCAATTCACCTATAGCGTATGTCTTTGGATTTGTGGGAGAAACCGGAGCACCCGGAGGAAACCCACGCGAACACAGGGAGAACATGCAAACTCCACACAGAAACGCCAACTGACCCAGCCGAGGCTCGAACCAGCAACCTTCTTGCTGTGAAGCGATCGTACTACCCTCTGTGCCAACGTGCAGCCCCCCTGTGATATATTATCATTATTATTTATAGCATTATTCATTTTCATTACCTGTACTTTTTTCCCAACATAGGCTCATTCTGAAAATGTAGCCCTGTATACATTTCTGGAGATTGCGAATTATGTAGCCAGAAGTATGTAATATTTCATTTTTAAAACTAACACTATGGGGCGGTATGGTTCCTTTTTTCGTGCTTACCAGCTGACCGCTTACCTCCGTATGGACGGCTTTCCCGCGCAGTTGCCGGTTTGTCCAGTTAGCTCGTCATGCTCGTCACGTTGGCGGACTTGAGACGCAGAGGGAGTTGACCACGATGTCGAGGTTCGAATCCGGCGAAGAACGGTTCCAGAAAGCAGGTAAGACAAAAACAGAAGCCAAAAAATAAAATAAAATAAACAAGCAAATAACAGGCTGAGAATGTGGTAAAATCTGAAAATGTGGTAAAAATCAGGCGAGGGCTTTTCTTTTTCAGGGTTGCTATTTAAAACTGTCGGAAGTGGGTGGGCAGGTCAATCGGTGCTTTTGTCAGTGAGTCAGTCAGTCAGTCGACAGCGGCCTTTGGTGGATTTACGCGAGAACAGCAGGCTCGAATGGCACTCACGAGAGAAAGTTGAGATCTGAAAAAGCATACACAGCGGCCTTTGGTGGATTCGTGAAAACAAAAAACTGCAAAAAAAAAACATAGCTCCTGATGTATTTGGCATGCTCCAGAAATGTATATAGCGGTACATTTTTCCACATAATACTTGTAGTAACATTCAAAAAAGTGAGGTCAAAATAGTTTTTATATAGTGTCAAAAATGTAAAACAAATATAAAATAAAATCAATAAAAAAACAGTAATATTCTGAAATAAAAATTATTACAATTTAAAATAACTGCTTTCTATTTGAATCTATTTTAAAAAGTTATTTATTGCTGTGGTGGCGAAACTGAATTGCTCCTCACATGCTCCTCAGGAAATTTATTATTAATGATAATTTTTAAAATAGTCTCTGAATGCTGAAAACAGAAAACCTTGCATCATGCGATTTATTGCATCTTTGCAATGCATCTTCATTACCTTAAATAAATAAATAAATAAATAGTATTTATGATGAATCAATATGCTTCACCAAAAAACATTTTCCTGTTAGTTTACTCTTTGTCAGGCCAGCCAAGATTTTGTTTTCTTTGTTAGAACATTAAAGAACATTTGTGATTAAAAAAACAAAAAAAAAGGGTCAATGGATAGTCAAACAAAATGAATACCTTTGGCTCCTGATGACCATTATTATTTTTAATTTGAAATAAAAAGAAGAATTTCAAACTTTTATAAACGTAGTTTTAAAAGTAGCTATTTAAAAATGTGTTTTCAGTTTTCATGTTTCAAATTTTACACTTAAAATGTCACATGGTATATTATATAATTGTATTATATAATATATAATTTTTGCTTTTACTTTTTTCTTCACATAGAGTATACTAACGCTCAAAACAGATTTTTTTACTTTTTGTCTGAAATATATTTAAACAATGGAAAAAAATATATTCTAAAAAAAATACTATTTATTTCGAGTTTTTATGATTTTTTTTTAATAGTAATTTTTTTATTAAAAGAAAAATGTTTTTGCAAAGAGCCCTGAGCATCTTCCCAACACTATGAAGCGAAACGTTTTCTTCACCAAAGAAAAAAAGGTCACCCACACCTTAGATGGCCTGAGGAGGAGTAAATTACCAGCAAATTAATTCGTTTTGTGGTGAACAGTAATGTGTTTTTCGATCGCTTGCATTCAGATGTCCTGACAGAGACAGATTTTTATTCATTATTTCAGTCCTCTTTTCTCTTACGTTACAACCGGTCATTACTCATTCACTCTCCAGCTGCAGAGTTCCTACAGCGCTTCAGAACAAGCACGTGTCCACAACACTTCTGTACACAGCCCAACAAGTGCACCACCTGAGGGCCAATGTGACTGATTTTTTTCTTGATCTTTTTAGGTCATGCTCAGCCACTTATAGCCTTAAACCTTCAGAGAGAGCACACTTCAATGTGCCCACTATTCCAAAGAGAAACAGTCCATTATGGCTTATTATTAAAGCCATTCATTTTTTTATCCCCCAGAATGTGAAGTCCTTTGTACAAAATGAAAAAAACAATACTGCAAAATGACATTTTTAAATATATATACTATACTGTATATAATATTAGTACCTGTCATGTCATATCGTATCATAAATCATGTATCGAATTGTATTATATTATATTGTACCGTATCTTATTGTAAGGACCCATTTCACATTTCTGGGGTTTCTCAGTAGGAGAAGTCGTCATAGTTGGGTAAACTTAGAGCGCAATGAATGGGAGAGACCTTTTTTTTTTTTTTTTTTACAATCCTATTTGCTGGAATAATAAAAGAAAAGCTCAACAATGGTGTTATCAAGACTTTCAGAAAAAAGGGAAAAAAAATAGTGTGCGACTGATAACGAAAGCCAGAAGAGAGAAAAAACATCAAATTTACAGTCCCGCCCATAGTCGCTGCATTAGAAATGACTAGCACAATCGGTAATTTGTTATTTGTAATTTGATGCGAAGATCACATAATACATACATAAATACATATAAATGTGCATGTTGTTTTTTTTATCGAAATATTGCTGATGACCATTGAACACGTCATAACAGTCTTGTGAAAAGGATCCATTCCATGTCAGCAACAAAGGCTATTTTCATGGTAAAAACAGTTCATGAAAAATAGATACGATAAAAACCACAAACAAATCAACACAATATAAATTAGATAGGACTTTTAATGTTAATATATAATAAAAATTCTAATAAAAAATAAATCCTGGTCAAACTGAATATGCTAAAGTTTGCAACCCAGGCTCATTCTAAAAAATGTACCCCTATATACATTTCTGGAGAGTGCCAAATACGTCCCAGGAGGTAAGTTTTTTTGCAGTTTTTGTTTTCGCGAATCCACCAGAGGCCGCTGTGTATGCTTTTTGAGATCTCAAATTTCTCTCGGGAGTGCCATTCGCACCTGCTCTTCTCGCATAAATCCGCTGTCGACTGACTGACTGACCGATCGACAGACCCACCCACTCACTTCTAAAGCCAACCGACAGTGTTTTCAAAAGTAATCCAGAAAAAGAAAAGCCCTCACAGGAGCCTGATTTTTACCACATTTTCAGATTTTACCACATTCTCACCCTGTTATTTACTTGTTTATTTTATTTTTTGCCCATTTGTTTTACCTGCTTTCTGGAACCGTTCTTCACTGGACTCGAACCCCGTCGTCGCGGTCAAGTCCGCTCCACGTCACAAGTCCGCCACCGTATCCGGCGACCCACTGGGCAGACTGGTAACAACGGAAAAGCTGTCCACATGGAGGTAAGCCGTCAGCTGGCGTGAAAACGAATGATGTCATACCACCCCATAGCATTCGTTTTAAGAATGAAATGCAGCCATAATTCACGATCTCCAGAAATGAATATAGGGCTACGTTTTCAGAATGAGCCTATGTTGCAACTTTAACTTCTTAAAAAAAAAATTCTGCAGTCGTTAAAATGGGACAGATTATTAAAATATATTTTACAAATTAGTACCTAAAAGTACAAAAGTGTGCTTTTTTGTAATACCCCAGTGACCGCTATATCAGTTTATTTCTGAGAGTGTAGTGTGCATTGTTTTTTATGTGACAGTTCCCACAATCAGCTGCTTAAACAGCAACACTGAAGATGGAGATTGTTCCAGAAGTCTCTTTGAGGAAGGGACTAATTGAACGGACTAGTGTTAGAGACCAGTTTGAGATCTCAGCAGAGACTGAAACAAATGGTGTAATTTCTCTTGTGCCTCAGGCAGAGGTGCTCAATGATGGTCATTTGCAACCGTTCAGCTGATGAGGGTTACAATCATTGTTATTGCAGGGATGCCCAGATCAGCTCTGGGGATAAGACAGCATTAACACTTTTAAGAAATTAGAGGAGCATTGAGTGAATTAATTCCAGTGGAATAAGTCTGTTTCAATAATGTTACGGGTTTCGAAGTGATGTCAGTGATTATATCAGTCTCATTTGCATTTAAATGTATTCATTTAGCAGACGCTTTTATCCAAACTGACCTACAAAAATCACCAGAGAGCAGCAATATAGATGCCATGACAAGTCTAAATTAGTGTTTTAATGTTATTATTATTATTATTATTATTATTATTGTTATGTAGGTGTAGTATCTGTAGATGTAGAGTCTTTTAACAGAGTGTTTGTAGTAAAGTGTCTGGTGCATATGGAGAGAAGAATAATTTGTCTCTTTCAGGTGGTTTGTCAAGCCCACTCACCTGCGTGAAGCACACTCAGAATTGCATTGCTTTCCCAGAAATATGGATTGTTTATAAGAAAGTGTCCAGTGCAAATAAATAGAGAGTGCTATTGTAGAACAATTAAACAATCAAGTATCGGTGAAACAGATGAGTCCTCATATGTTTCTTAAAAATGGTCAGAGACAGAATTTGGCATTTATGTTGTGCTTTGCAATGTGCAAAATTCAATTCAATTCATCTTTATTTCTATAGTGCTTTTACGATGTAGATTGTGTCAAAGCAGCTTAACATAGAAGTTCTAGTAAATTGAAATTGAAACTGTGTCAGTCCAGTTTTCAGAGTTGTTCAGTTCAGTGTGGTTTAATTTTTACTGCTGAAACTCCAAACACTGAAGAGCAAATACATCGATGCGCAGCTCCACAAGTCCCAGACCTGCAGCTGTAGGTCACCGGTGGGTGTACAGGCTTACCCATGAGATCAATGCGGAGACTTGTCTATCACTGGGTCTTTCAGGAATCAGTCTCATGCTCTCCACTCAGCTCTCCACAGCATCTGCTCAGGATACGGCCTGGTCCAGGGTTATGGAGACCTCTAGGAGTCCTCTATGGTTGGCATCATCTCTTCACAGGACTTGGATCACATCAATGGCACTGCACAATCTCTAGAGGCCTCGGGATGAGTATCCCCAGGTGGAAATAGAGAACAAAGAAAATAATTAGCGTAGCTGCTGTTCATTGTGTATTCAAACAAGAAATATTAAATATCAATGCAAAAAAGAAGTGCTATAAATGAAAATCGCAGTTATATAAACAAACATGTAAAGCATATGAGTGTTTATATTTAAGGTACATTGGTACATTTAAGATAGGAGGAGTGTGTCCTACAAGTGGTTGTTTAGCCCACTCACCTGCATCGAGCACACATGCATCATGCCGTTTTGTGATGCATTGTATGCTTTACTAAAAAGTTAGGTCTTTAATATAGTTTTGAACTGACAGAGTGTGTCTGAGCCACGGACATTATCAGGAAGGCTATTCCACAGTTTAGGGGCCATATATGAAAAGGCCCAACCTCCTTGAGTGGACTTTAAAATAAAAAATAAAAAAATAATAATACAGTTATTTTGCTTGTATTATAAAAAAGGTGTTTCTGTAAAATTACACTGTGTCCAACCATGGAACAAATTTGAGACCACATGAAGATCTATGATGATTTATTTTTATGTGTTTTACTAAAATGCAATTTTTGTTTTATTCTGCATAATCTACCGATTATTTATTCCAAATGTCAAATAGAATTGTGTCATTTAGAGCATATTTTGCATAAAATAACAAAAGGCGAAAATAGATTTTCAGACATCTTTAGAAATCAATGCAATACAGTAATGCTGATTTTCAGTCACAAAAAAAATGAGAACATTTCATATTCTAAGGTATACAATTCTCGATATTATTAAATGATTAACTAAGACTTTTAGCTCAATAAACTACTAACAACTACTAATTTGCTGCTTATTAATAGTTTGTAAGGTGGTAGTTGGGTTTAGGTATTGGGTAGGATCAGGGGTGTAGAATAATATCATAGATCTTAAGTACTAAAAACAGCCAGTATCTTAATAATAGGCAGGTAATAAGCCAGTAGTTAATATAAATTCAACTTTATTTACAGACACTAGGTTCATTAGCAACAGAAGGCAAACAATACATACCAAGCAATATACATTAAGAAAGACAGTTATGCCAATACTTCCTCAAAGGTAACTGATAATGTCTATTATGGGAATTCTCCAGTCGATAAATAAACGTATACATCAAATTTCTTATCAAAGCAGGAAATGATTATCCACCAATATACACCTTTTGGACTGTGTACTTGTCTATTTGTGTCTACATATGTATGTTTTTCTTTGACGTATTTATTGTCTTTCACGTATTTATTGTCAACATTATTAATAGTATATTGTTTTGTTTTGGAGTATGTCATTGTATTTTGCACTGTCTGGAGCCAGCACCTAAGCTTTTCACTCATCATAGCACACGTGCTGCTGATGATGTGACAATAAAAGTGATTTGATTTGATTAGAAATGATCGAACACCATCTAATAGTATTGGTACTTAAGCTAAAGTGTTACCAACATTTGTTATTTTGAGCAACTGAGATTTTCGACCAAAACCAAAATGCTTTTAATAACACAATTTGCATTTCAAACATGGAAGAAATGTCATTATATAATAAAATAAGTTTTATTATTTTGCTTTAAAAATATGCCTAAATCCATAGAATCTGAGAAATATTATATAGGCATAATAATGGTAGAAACATCTCCCTAGTATTCCGTTCATAATTGGCCGACGTAAACAGATTTCTCTTACAGCTCAAACCTCCCTTTGAACTTTGCAAATGTGGCCGAAACACGTTCTTTGAAAATAAAGTTTGCGTTTTTCAGATTTGTTTCTTATTTTGCAGCTCTTAGATGCTGACTTAATGCTTTGGGTCTCTGGAGGCTCATCAGCGTTACATTGGGATGCAGAGCAAAGCTTCAACACTTGCCTTTAAGCAGAAGAGAGCCCGTCACCTCTTCACCACTGTTTGATGCAGTGCCAAGAGGAATCACGTGGACAGAACGGCAAAGCCAGTGAGACATGAATATGTATGACTCAATCCAACCAGTGCATGTCTGTGCATTTATCTGAAGTGCTTTAACATCTGTACTCTTGCAGCCAATTGCCTTTTGCTTACTTTATCATTAAGCAACTGTATATGTAGTGTATTTTGTGACTTTGGAGCCCCCTACTGTTAAATGAGGGGATTTCATTCACTTTAAAGGGATAGTTCATTTTACAAGGAAAGATTCATTTCATTCACTTTAAAGGGATAGTTCACACAAATATGAAAATTTCATCAGCATTTGCTCACATTAACATTAAACATTAAATAAGTGATTTCAAACCTTAATGAGTTTTTTTTCTGTTGAACACAAAAGCAGATATTTCGAAGAATGTTGAAAACTGGTAGCCATTAACGTCTATGGTAGAAAAAAAAGATACTATGGAAGTCAATGGTTACCCATTTTTCAAAATATCTTCTTTTGTGTTCAACAGAAGCAGGACACTTGGAACCGATCTGAAACAAGTGGAGCAAATGATGACAGAATTTTCATTTTGGAAGAATTATTCCTTTAATATTTTTCACATCCATTTGTTTACATAGAAAATTATGTTTTTAAAAAAGCCCAGAAGAATCATGCCGACTGATAAGCAATATTATAATTATGACTTAATGTTTGTTGTATGATTTACTATCGTAAACAAATTTGCCATTTTTACAAAAATTCATACTCACTAATCAAACTTCCGACAATCTAAAAGTTGATTTGGGTAAAACAACAATTTGGACAAAACCAACCAGTGGGTAAATAAAAAAAATAAAAAATATTTATGAAAAACTTTAACCCAACAAGGTTATTTTAGTAAACGAAAACTAAAACGTTTTGGTCCAAAAACATTTTTGTTAAATAAAATAAAATTAGAAATTGACAATAAGTGACAAAAATTAACTAAAAGTAACAAAAAAACAGTCACTGAAAAACCTAAATAATTATTAGAATAAATATTAATCGTTTTCAGAATTTCTAAGCACTTATTCTATGGCAGCAAATCTGGCCTGTGACTGTTTAGAGAAATGCTTGTAGATGCGTTTTTACAGCCAAAACCATCAGTAAAGCACATGATAATATACATTATATTTATATTAAGTGTTTTATCTTTTCTTCATCTGCCAAGAAATATAAACTAGGCACATTTAACTATATATTATATTTAATATGAAGAAGTTTCATAATTTCTTAATAATACTTAATAATTTTTTATTTCATTTGTGTAAGTTGCATATGTGTGTTGTTTTTTTAACAAAACATTTTAAACATTTGTTTTTACAATAGATAATGTATGCTGTGCTAATTAAAAAAATTGCTTTGGCCAACACTGGACATTGAAACTTGAATTATTTCTAAAACTAAAAGTGAAACTATATTAAAATGTAATACAAATGTGTTCACAAAATAAAAACTAAACTTAAACAAAAAATCATTAATCAAACTAACTAAAGCTAAACTGTAATTTAAAGCACATTTTAAAAAATTCTATCAAAATAAAAACTTAATTTAAATAAATGAAAACCTTTTCCACATTTTACACAAATTTAAGTTGAAATAACCTACGCTCAAAAAATGACATTTGCTGTTTGTTCAGACTACTTGTTTAAAATGAGCTGAAACAACACAATTCTTGATTTTTTGGGGGGGGGGACAGCTTAATGGTTTTCTGTTCAATCCACTTAAATTTTCCTAAAAACTAATAATTTTACTTAATTCTTTCTTGTTGTCCCAACACAAATCGATTGTGTGGAACCCAGCATTTTTTTACAGTGTAGTATAGAACAAAAGTTTGCATTATTTGACGTTAGTGTATGGACAGATTATTTTAAATTTGATTTCATACAACACCTGTATTTTTGCATAATCTTTTTGGTGTACAGTCAAGCCCAAAATTATTCATATCCCTGGAAAATTCTGACTTAAAGTTACTTTTATTCAAGCACATTTTGTTTTTTGACCAGAAATGACAGACTTCTCTCAAAAGATAAGACAATGTACAAGAGGCATCATTGTGAAAAAAAAATAAATCAGCTTTTATTTACATTTGAAAAAAACCTTTAAGTCAGAATTTTCCAGGGGTATAAATAATTTTGTGCTTGACTGCATATGATGATGAATCAACAGTTACAGTATGTGTATATATCTCTCTTATAGACTACAACAGAACAGCAATACTCAAGCTGAATCCTGTACTTCATATTGGGTTTCTCCACATTCAACCTCATTAAGGTATGTACAACAGCAGAGAGACTGCATTACTCAAGTATGAAGTGAAAAATGCTGTGCCCCGCTGTGCACTGACATCATGCGTGATGTGTACTTTAAATCAGCATTATAAAGTACACTGCGTAAGCCTCTCATGAGACTATCTCGTCTCTCTTCCCCTGCTGTTTCACTTGCATAAATCCTAAAGCCCGACAAAACTTATCATGTGATTCGAAAACTAGTCAAATGCCACTTTACTGTAAACACTAATACTTCCTGTTGCAAATAAACCTTTTGCGTGCATGCAGGGGCATAAATTTAATCCATGTGTTGAAAAGAAATGGAAAAACAATCACTGCAAACATTATGGCCAAAAATAAGGTTAAATTCTGATACAGTGTAAACCAATGGGATCTTTATGACTGTATGGCAGAGTATTTACATCAAATGCTTATAGATTTTGATCAATCTCCCAATAATATGTCTCAGTAAGCTGATATTCATTCATTCATTTTCTTTTCGGCTTAGTCCCTTTATTATTCAGGGGTCGCCACAGCGGAATGAACCGCCAACTTATCCAGCATGTGTTTTACGCAGCGGATGCCCTTCCAGCCGCAACCCATCACTGGGAAACACCTATATATTCTCATTCACACACATACACTACTGACAATTTAGCTTACCCAGTTCACCTATAACGCATGTCTTTGGACTTGTGGGGGAAACCGGAGCACCCGGAGGAAACCCATGCGAACACGGGAGAACATGCAAACTCCACACAGAAATGCCAACTGACCCAGCCGAGGCTCGAAGCAGCGACCTTCTTGCTGTGAGGCGACAGCGCTACCCACTGCGCCACCTCGCTGCCTAGCTGATATTTCAGTGTTTTTATTATTATTATTGAATTGAAGTTTTCCTCAAAACTAAAAACTGATTTATATTAAAGACTATAGATTATACAGGACATGTCACTTGTATAGTTTTGAATGGGGAAAAGTGTAACGGTCATATGACGAATGAAGCCCCACCTTCTAGTACAGGAGCCAATCAGCGATCGATATAGACTGAAGATTCTCCGGGGGAGGGGCTCGAACCAGACATGAGCTTCTGCAGATTTTGTGTGATTCGAATGTTTAGAAATTAAACTAATGAGACAGTTGTTGTTTAATTTTATTGGTGCTTCCTAATATGAAATTTAGTAGTAAGCTTGGTAAGCAATTTTGGAGAATTTGATGTTTCCCCATTCAAACAGAATGCCCGAGCGTACTGCCCGAGATGGCCGCCAAGTGAAATGACTTGCCTTTAAAGAGAGTTTGTTTATATATCTATATATTAATGATGGGTGCTTCTAGAATTGCAGGCAAGTTTTGCATCTCCTAGATAAACCTTCTATTATTTTTCAAAAACCAAACCTTAATGAAACTGTTTTGAATAATAACTCAAGTTATATCAAGGTATCTTTAAAAATAAAGTTTATATGTGTATTTAGCGACATTTTGTCTTGAAAATATTAAATTAAAAACTCCCACTATACCTATTTTTTACTGTCTTCCTCCTGAATCATATGTTCGGCTTCAATTATCATGAAATAATTAAGTTTAATTTTAATATTTTTGTGTGTGTTTATTCATTATAGGTTAATTAAACATTTGCACAGACTTGCATTTATTTTCTGTATTATTTCTAATGTCAGTTATAAAAGAAATACGTTTTTTGTTTGTCACTACATTCTGGTCAACTCTGTTACAGCCATTATAAAAGGTATGACAATTTATAAAGCGCTGATAATAAAAGCATGTGACTTGTTCCAAGCAATGAGACATTCGTTAATTTAACTGCCAATAATTTGTACAAAATATTTAGGATACACCAATAGGAGATGATTTACATGTCAACTCTGTTATTGTGGTATTTCAGTGAATTTCTCGTTTACATTTTAAAACAGTAATGAAAATAAATAAAATTCAGTTTTAGACGTGTCATATGGTAGCTGGTTTAAGGATAGCATCTTGAGCTGAAGCACAAAATGTCAACTCAATTAATGTCAACTCAATTATTGTCAGCTCTGTTAGTGGATTAAAAAATGGAACAATAAGTTAAACTAAAAGTAACAGAATCAAATATTCCCTATCACGTTTAAGCATTTAGCATTATTTTACATTAATAATGGATTTAGTTTACTATAAAGTATACATTTGTGGAACTATCATTTCAGTTTAAGGAAAATAAATGGAAAATTCTTGAAATGTACCTGCAGTTCTGGTATTATCCAAAGCTGCTTCAGTTCATCTTGAAATATAAAATAGCACTATTTTATATAAACAATTTACTATTTGTACTATTTATATTTTATATAAAATAGTAAGATTTCATAACAAAAAGTAATTTAAAAATATATAAGCTATAAATCTGAGACGTTATTACGTGTTAATACTTTAAACGGGACCTATTATGCAAAAATCACGTTTATAAGCAGTTTAAACACAGTTGTGTGGCAACAGTGTGTGAATACAACTAGCCTCTTATGGTAAAAATGAGTTCTATTTTTTATAATCATGCTTTATTAAAACAGTCTGCAGAAACACTTTGATTGACATTCTGCCTTTGTACATGTCATTAGAGGGGGAAAGCCCTGCCCATTAGTGTCAATCTCTCCCTCATTAGCATAGACAGCCAAGCAGCCATCCGCCATTAGAGTTTTTGTGACGTACCTGCTGAAGTTAATGTCAGCTCATCTAAGAGTTTTAGGATGCACAAAATAACAGCGTAATCTCCATAGACTATCTTCTTCTGAGACACTTGCCCGATTTGTATGACAGCCTAAAATGGGC
Source organism: Danio jaintianensis (assembly GCA_903798115.1). Taxonomy (NCBI): domain Eukaryota; kingdom Metazoa; phylum Chordata; class Actinopteri; order Cypriniformes; family Danionidae; genus Danio; species Danio jaintianensis. The sequence continues at coordinate 4,367,083 of CAIGQV010019088.1, forward strand.
AGTTTTAAAGAGTTATAAAATTTATTTGTGTGGTATTTTAAGCTGACACTCTACATACACACTCTAGGGTCATCAAAGTCTTGTTTTACATCTTATTTTACTTCTAGGTCCCCTTTAAAGGATTTAGCAACTTGCACAACAAACATACAGGTTTTATAGTGCTTAAGGCCCTGATCGCACCGATTGCGCTTTTTGCGCTGAGAGGGGTATCTTTTGAAAGGTTTTCTAATGGCCACAAGTGTTTTGTGCGCTGCTTATATAGCTTGCACACCTCGTGTTTTAACCGCCTGCTGCACCTCGCGTTTCTGCCGTTGTGCAATGTGTGCCTGCAGTTGAAAAAAGTAAACTCTTGAGTGGAAAAAATGCGCTATGTTCCATTGTGGTGACAGCAGTATTTGTGTTGTGAAGACGACTATGGAGACATTTAAAAATGGAGGAGAGACTTGTGATTGCTGTTTCGAGTTATCCGGAGCTGTATGACTTTATAAATCTTGAATATCACAGTATTATTAAATGTTACAATTCTAACAATTTCAACAGCAACACTTGCGAACAATACGCAGCTGATTCAGTAGTTGTCTAGCGAATTTAAAAAACGCACCACGCTTTTGTGTGCACCTCATGATCTCATGATCATGAAAGTGTGCTTGGTGTGATCGGCCCTTATGTAAACTTCTGAAAGTGAAAGTACTAATGTCAAAAGTGGAGTTTTGTTGCTTTTACTCCATACCTACTACTTTTAAGTGCCACTAATTTTAAAGTTTAAACAGCAAAGTTTTTAGTATATCTTGATGAGCATCTTTTAAAAGCAGAATCCACTTCACAGACCACCTGTGGTAACTGAAGGGCAACCTGCCCTGACATGCCTCCAGGAATCCTGCTTGTATGTATAATTTTCCTCTCATGCAATTTTGCAGATGACAGGGAAATAGCCACTCAACATGATCACAGGAGTGTGGAGAGTCCCATGAGTCTCAGCATGACAACATGAAGCAGCAGGATAGATGAGGTGGATGAGGTTAACTGCTTCTAGAAGCTTCTCTAACTATCAAAAACAAAAAAAGTCGATTTTCTTACAAGGCATTAAGAACACAAACTGAAGAATGGGGGAGATATTTACAAAAGATTGTGAATTCACATTTGGCTGACAGCAATGTTGAGGCAATGAAAATGTTATTATACAGTTCTTCTAAGAGTTTTACTCTTAAGAGAGTAGTTTAAAAAAACTTGAGGAAGAAAGCAGCAGGAAAATCGGTGTAGGCTACTTATCTCTATGCGCTTATATTTCAACATTTGATGGCAGGCTTCAGCAGATCATCACCTAGCAACTCAACTCAGCTGAATGCAGTGTCTGCTGTGCAAGGACTGCAATTTAAAACCCTCATTTGTATTATAAAATAGATATTTTCAAAGAACAGAATATGCCGTTTTGTGTGAACAGACCAGTATTTGGTCACATTGTTAAAAAACAAATGCCTATTGTAAGGCTACTGTGTATGCACTCTACTTTATATGATTAAATATAAATACAGTTTATGTTGCAATAGCCAAAAATACATTGTATCAGTCAAAATGATTTTTCTTTGGCAAAAAATCATTAGAATATTAAGTAAAGATGTTGCATGGAGATATTTTGTAAATGTCCTACTGTAAATATATCAAAACGTAATTTTAGATTAGTAATGTGTGATTTTAACAATTCAATTGGGATGCAAATGAAATGTTCTTTATATTTAGATTTTTTTGAACTGTCAGATTCCACATTTTCAATAGTCTATCTCCACCAAATACTGTCCTACATACAAACCATACATCAATGGAAAGCTTATTCATATAAAGCTTATTATTTCCAAAAATTAACCCCTATTAGTGGTTTTGTGGTCCAGAGTCACATATTAACCCTCCTGTGAAATTTGGATTATTTTTCAAATATTTTTAAATTGCCATTTAATGTAGAGAATATTTTTTTTCAACACATTTTTAACAGTAGTTTTAATAACTAAGTTCTAATAACTAATTCATTTTTACTAACTATTTAGCAAGATACTAATATTTAGCTTAGAGTGCGATTTAAAGGCTTTAATTTGGTTAAATAGGCAAGTAAGCTTAATTATTTATATTTATATACAGTATACCAAAACTAAAAGAAATAACTTTCTACAGAAGAAAATTATTATAGGAAATACTATGGGAAAAATGCATTTCTCTGTTAAACATCACTTGAAGAGCTAATCATTTTGTCTTCAACTCTATACTGATTTAAAGGAGCCTACTATTAGAATGGAGAATTTGCTGTTTGTGGTAGTGGGGAAAATAGCATTACTTTGTAAAATATTTAATAAAAGTTTCTATTGTCCCCGGAACATGACTGAAGTTTTAGCTCAAAATACTCCAAAGATCATTTGTAATAGCATGCTGTAAATGCACATCTTGAATGGAAGCAAAAACATGCTCTATTTGTGTGTCTGTTTAAATGCAAATGTGCTGCTGCTCTTCACTCCCTTTCCAGAAGGTGGTTTAGACTTTACAGTTTGTTTGTTTTCATTCATTCATTCATTTTCCTTCGGCTTAGTCCCTTTATTCATCAGAGGTCACCACAGCGGAATGAACCGCCAACTTATTCAGCATATGTTTTACACAACGGATGCCCTTCCAGCTGCAACCCAGTACTGGGAAACATCCATACACACTCATTCACACACATACACTACCGCCAATTTAGTTTCTTCAATTCACCTATAGCGCATGTCTTTGGACTGTGGGGAAAACTGGAGCACCCGGAGGAAACCCACGTGAACATGGGGAGAACATGCAAACTCCACACAGAAATGCCAACTGACCCAGCCGGGTCTCGAATCAGCGACCTTCTTGCTGTGAGGCGGCAGTGCTAACTACTGAGCCCTGTTTCTTTGTTTTCTTTATATAAAAAAAACTAAATTGCTATAATAATAAAACAAAGTACTATGAAATATGATTTAAAGTTAAATATATAAATAAAACTGAACTAATTTACTATAATTTTCATTGTTTAATTTTATGTTAAAGTGAAAAATGACAATAAAACTAAAATAATTAAAAAACAAACAGTCAAATAGCACAAAAATTAAACAAAGCAAAGAAAAACAATAATAAAAAACTAATTCAGAATAAAAAAAAGCTAGTAAATATTAAAAATGTTAAAAAATATATATATAATTAAAAAATAATAAAAATTAAAATATATATATCATGAAACATCAGGATGCAGATGGCAGGATGAATAGGTCTCGAACTTGAACATGAATGTTATTCACTTATAAATACAGTTCTAAAGCATTATAATGACAAAAATGCAGCATTCATTATTTCACAGTAAAATAAGTCTAAAACATTGTAAGTAAAAGACCTAAGTGTAGACCTGTTCAAAAGTGATTGATGTGAGCCCTTTAATGATTAATTATTCATGTTTGCACCCTGTGCTCTGCAGTCAAATAATCTCTCGTGCTTCATGAACTGCAACTTTCTCCTTCGTGTACAACTGTAGTTCTAATTTCCAGTGTATTACTTCAGCATTTCTCATTTTCTTTTAGATTATGCATGTCTCAGTGTGGTTCCTAACTCATTGCAAAAGAGGAACTAAAGTGTGGCAAGGCAGCGGTTTTGCCAGCGATGTGCAGTCAGTCATATTTAATTGAGCCCCGGAGGAAGTTGGACTTATAAGAGCATTTCCATTTGCTTTTTTTTTTTTTGCAAAACATTTGCATATATTAAGTGTAAAAAAAAAAAAGGATATCAAATTATGTTTTTCAAAGCTCTTACTCCTAGAGATTTTGCACATGATAGTTGACTATCTAAAAATGCTAGAGTTTTGTTTTGCCTCTGAGGTGGGTTAATTTAGCATACTAAATAATAATCTTGGCTTCCTGTGAGACTGCTAATTCCAGTAGGTGCATAATCAACACCAATAACACAAGCAAAAAAACACACTGGTATTATGTGTCCTGAAATGCAGCTGTCTCTATGGGCTGTGCCATGCAAGGTTAGCTGGAGAATAACAATAGCAGGCCGTTTATCACTTGTCTTTTGTGACAGTACCTGCTCTCCCAAGGTGATTCATTCCTTGGACCATATTTTCAAGCCATCTCAGACATAGCGACAGAGAATGATGAAATAGGTCTTCACTAAATTTGCCGTCCTTTTGCAATATTGTTACTATAGTTCATGGGTGCTTGTAATTGCGGGTACATTTTGTATCTCCAGGATAAACCTATTATTTTTCAAAAACCAAATCTTTGATGATAAAACTGTTTTAAATATTACAAATTGTATCAAGTTATTTTTAATGCCCTGGAGTCCGCAAATGCATACACTGTTAAAAATGCAGGGTTCCCCACAATTCCATGATTTTTCCTTCACCAAACTTGACTGATTTCTGTGAGAATCTTGGGTCCATGTGGGTTCCAATAGCTCTTCTGCAGTATTTGTGATGATTGGGATGCAGTTCAACAGATGATTCATCTGAAAAATCTACCTTCTGACACTTTTCGAAATGATCAACTAGAAGTTATTATTTGTTGCTCTTACAACTGGGATTGACGACAAGACTTTTGTCAGGTAGTGTATGTTGATATATATATGTGTTGACCATAAAAGGAGCTTAAAATACTTATTTTTAATCGTATTAATAAAACAAACACAGATTTGAAAACTGTAAAGGGCCCATTTTTATTTGTGTATATTCAGAATTACAACATATGTTTTTGGGAAATGAGTAAAAAAAACCAGATCTTCTCTTTTTGTGTCTTCTGTCAAAATGACTGGCAATCATGTCAGAAAAAAAACTGCGGAATCTGAGACATACCTGCATACAGCCTGAAATGTACACTTCTGAATGAGCCAAATCTTTTTGAAAACAAATGTTCTCTGGTTTAGTAATCTGTATGGAAAGAAGGGAATGCAGAATACTCCATTTGAGTAAATCACATTTGTGCATTTTTGTCCGATGTTTGACGTAATTTAAACTGAAACATGAAGACAGGGCGGGACTTAGAGTAGCTCCTCCCCTTTTAAAGAAAACTGCCAATAGTGTTTTTGTTTTATCATAGCTAATGCCAATGAGAGTGGTTGAGCTCAAGCACATCATGAAAAGCAAATAAAAAGCATCTTGAAGGGGGCGGGGCATGTCAGATACTAGAGAGCATTTGATTGGTCAGAAGATTTGATGAGCAACTGAAGTATGAGGTGATGTCAACAAAAAAGTTGTTCATCCATTTAGGCGGAAGTGATAAACTGCACATTTTGGATGTTTATATCTCTTTAATGCGAATGTTGTCACCGTTTTGGAGCACACTAGATTTTAGATATCCTTAAGACTAACATACTGATACTAATTGCCAAAAAAAGATTTATTTAATTTCACTGGGACATTAAATTTTGTCTAAAGACATTTTGTCTGGAAAATATTAACTTGAAGACTGCACTGAACGTATTTTTTGACTGTCTCTGTCTTCTGAATCATATGTTCAGTTTTAATTATTATGAAATTAAACTTTTTTTGTTTTTGTTTACTCTACTAAGTTAAATAAACATTTGTATGAAACATATATTTTATGTATTATTTGTAATTTTGGTTATATAAAAAAATATATTTTGTGTCTGCCTCTATGTTCTGCTCAACTGTTACATCAGTTATAAAAAAATGCATAACAATTGTCAAAGTACTGATAGAGTAAACACATGACTTGCTCCAAGTGATGTCACTTTTTCTGGTGGGAAACTCTAATGTATAGATCAGTGGAAAGGCATTGAGACGTGTCATTATTCTTTTCTCATTTTAATTTGTACCAAATATTTAGGATACACCAATAGTAGATTATTTATAGGTCAACACTGTTATTGTGATACTTCAGTGAATTTGTCATTCACTTTATGAAAACTGTTTTTACTGCCACTAAAGGAAATCTAAATGGCAAGTTTGTCCACATGCTTGCTGAGAAAAAAAAACAAAAAAACTGGAGTGTTCTTTGTCACCTTTTCTGGGTTGGTAAATGCACTGGTCACCCATATGTAGCACTTAAAGATAGGGAAAATCAGATTTTCATAATATGTTCCCTTTAAAAAAAATGGCAATATGTTTGCATATTGAAAAAAATTTCTTTTTGGAAAATGTACAAATATTAGTTTCTGTGTGTGCAGCGTAATATTCATTCATTCATTCATTTTCTTTTCGGCTTAATCCTTTTATTAATCTGGGGTCGCCACAGCGGGATGAACCGCCAACTTATCCAGCATATGTTTTACGCAGCGGATGCCCTTCCAGCCGCAACCCATCACTGGGAAACATTCATACACACTCATTCACACACATACACTACGGACAATTTTAGCTTACCCAATTCACCTATACCGCATGTCTTTGGACTTGTGGGGGAAACCGGAGCACCCGGAGGAAACCCACGCGAACACGGGGAGAACATGCAAACTCCACACAGAAATGCCAACTGACCCAGCCGAGGCTCGAACCAGCGACCTTCTTGCTGTGAGGCGAACGTGCTACCCACTGCGCCACCGCGTCGCCGCAGCGTAATATATCAAATGTAATTATTATGCAGTACTACATCCTCATACATAAGCCCCACATGTATTCATTTTACATCTTGATCATTGGCTCATGAATTTCTGATGCCTCAAGGCTGCATGCAGACTTTTTAATGTCCAGCTCGGTATACTAAGGGAGAATTGCTTTATAGTTCTAGTCCATGTTTGATTTGTAAATGCCTGAGCAGATTGTAAACATAGCACATGTGCTAAGCTGTGAATCACAGCTAACAGAGTGATGAAAATAAGTCATTTTTAATGCAACCAATTGCTTATTTAATCTGTGTAGAGGTGTTCTTTTTTTAATTACATATTTATGTTCATTGTGGTGGATAATTGTTTTACTTTTGAAATTTAATTGGGAGGTTTACAGCAAATTGCTCCTTAAAATGTAAAATATTTAAATTGTGTGTTTTAATTTAACAACAACAACAACAACAATAATGATGATGACAATAATAATAGTAATAATAACAACAACTATTATTATTATTATATTAATAATAATAAGACAAAAAAGACTATCCCACTTATCTAAACTATGGCATTGTATTCAAGTGTCAAGCAATTAGTTTACTGTTTTCATATTGTTGAAAATCTAAATTAATTAATCAAACATTTAGCTCAATAAACTACTTATTTTAAGTATATAATTGGCTGCTTATTAATAGTTAGCAAGCTAGTATTCAGGTTTTGGGTAGAATTAATGATTGCGATCATACTTTATAAGATCTTTTATTATGGTACTTTTATTAGATCATTCTTTATAAGATATTATCTAATAAAAAGCCAATATCTTAATAATAGGCAGGTAATAAGCCAGTAGTTAATAGTGGTAATTGGTACTTTAGTTTAAGTTTTAGCTTTTTTTATTTTATATAATTAATATTTTTTAATTTCTTGTCTTTTTTGTTGAATACTTGTTTTACTGTCCAAATTTATCTAAACAGACTATTATTATTAGTAGTAGTAGTAGGAGTAGTATAGTAGTAGTAGTAGTAGTAGTAGTAGTAGTAGTAGTAGTAGATATGCATTTGGGCAATACGTCACACAAGTTAATTATGTGTTCAATAAACTATTTTATTATGATTAATTAATGAATTATGTTTTATTTGCGCTTAAATCTAATTCTTTTCAACCACGGACACAATTAGAAACAACACAAAATAGCCTAGCATAATGCTTCATTATTAGTTCCTGTCCACCAGAACTTTTCCAAAATTAATTTTTTTTAACGACTTGTATATTACATCACATGTAAAAAAAAATAAAAATAATAAATAGATAAATAAATAAAGCGGAGGACAGACAGGAGGCGGAGATCAAAAGAAAACCGTGACCAACGGAACTGACGTCACTGGCATAATGTAAACTGTTGAGATGATCCATGGTAACAGACTCAGTGCAGCAACACCGCTCGACACACACACACACGGGATCCGACAGAAATGCCTCGGTCCTGGATCACACCTGCACCGGCTCTTGCCTCCCAAATACGAGCGGCGTCTGGACGCGCGCCGTCGGCCATTTAAACGCGACGCACCTGCCGGGGATCCAAAAAACATTTGATGTATTCCTCAAATAAATCAACTGTCAGTTCACCAGAAGCGACGAAATGTGTGGTTAAACTGCCTCTCATCTCATCCCAGCCTCTTTCTTACAGACACATTTTTTAATCCGGATGAAATAATGACTATTGTGGATTAACGCCTTTTTTATTCTTCTTCGCTTTATCGGGATCGGAGGATCATCTGCCTTTTACCCATTTGCCGTTACAGTCTTTATATTACAGGCATAGTAATATAATATCGTGAAGATGGCGACTGGAGCGGGCTGGCAGCACTATTACAACCCCGCTGGCAGCGCTTCGACGGGGAAATATAACAGCACCTCCACTTCAACATCCACCAGCACGTCCTTCCCGTCCGGTTTAACCCTCGAGTACACGCAGGACCTCCATCTGAAGATGAGCAAGAAGATCGCGCAGCTGACCAAGGTAATTTTGAGCGCCTTTTGGGGATGCGTAATGCCATGTGTGCTGGCTGAGGGTTGCGCATTGGAGGTGCCGGAGACCCCGGTCAAAATGACAACAGGCTGGCCTTCAGTCCAGATTAACCCCAGAATGCGTAGATGAGGTCAAAATTGGCTGATTTTATTATTTTAAAATATATATTTAAATTACTTGTGTTCTCAAAAACGTTGAATGAGAATTTCTAAGTATTGCTTTGTCAATTTTTAGCCATGAGATTATATTAGTATAGCTATAATACGTTATGAGAACTTATAATTACATTTTTAATGATGTTTTATAGAAATAAACATGTTGAATTCATATTTAATGCTTGTGATTAACCTATACTGCTTAAACATAGAAACATAAATCAAAATTGGCTGATGGAGTATTTTATTAAAACATATATTTAAATTACTTTACGTTAATTAACTTTGAATGAGAATTTCTAAATGTTGCTTTGTCAATTTCTTTAGGTATAATACATTATGAGGACTTATAATAAAAAATTTCAATGATGTTTTATAGAAATAATCATATTGAATTTATATTTAATGCTTGTAATTAACCTATTCTGCTTACATATATAAGAATAAATCAAAATTGGCTGATGGAGTATTTTATTATTTAAAGTACTTGCGTTTCTCAAAAACGTCAAATGAGAATTTATAAATGTTGCTTTTTTTCTTTAGCTATAATACATTATGAGGATGTATAATTAATTTTTTAATGATATGTTATAGAAATAATCATATTGAATTTATATTTAATGCTTGTGATTAACCTTTTCTGCTAACACATATAAGAATAAATCAAAATTGGCTGATATGGGCGAGTATTTTATTAAAACATACATTTAAAGTACTTGCGTTTCTCAAAATGTTGAATGAGAATTTCAATTATTGCTTTGCCAAATTTCTTTAGCTATAATACATTATGAGGACTTATAATTAAATTTTCGATGATATTTTATAGAAATAGTCGTAATAAATTCATATTTACAGTTTGTGATTAACCTATAGTGTTTATAAGAATACATTTGTAAGAATAATTGTGGTCAAAATGGGCAGAAATGGATGAGTCTTTTATTGAAATAAACATTTAAATTAATAGCATTTATATTATTGTCAAGTTATAATGCATACTGTGAACCTGTAATTCATTTTTCAATAATATTTAATATAAATCATAAGGCAACTCCTAAATAATAAGGTACACTGTACCAATTCTTAATCAGTGGCTTATTATCTGACTATTATTAATATATTAGCTGTTTATTAGTACTTATAAAGCACAAATTCTGCATGATCCTATTCTACATCCCTAATAGTACATTAACAACTATTAATAAGCAGCAAATTAGGAGTTTATTGAGGGAAAGGCCTTACTTAATGGTTTATCAATAGCAAGAATTTAACTTCTAATTTTTTTTTGCCTTAAAATAAAGTGTGAATAAATACTCCTGTTTGTGATTGACCTATATATTGGTTTTATATTGAAAATGAAAATGAATTAATATTGTATTAGATATTTTATAATTCATTATATGTTTCTATAATTATTTATTATTTAAATGTATAATTGCTTTTTAATATGTATAATGTAGCACCATTTTAAACATTGGACACTTCCGACATGATTGTCAAATCATGGTAATGGTATTATTATTATTATTTAATTTCTTCCACAAAATTATTTTTGAAGATGTATACATGTATAGTTCTTATGGGGACCAAGTCTGAGTAGAAAAAGCAACAACTGTGCAGAAACAGACTGTGTGTGTGTGTTTGTTGAATATTCTTCTTAATATGGTTCAAAATGCTCTAGTTGGCAAGTAAATTACTATAAAATAAGTAAACGAGATGATTTAAATATCTAAAGTCAGCTAACATTTGATCTGAAAATGATAATTTTGAATAAATATGCTGATTGGTTGAAATGAGTTTTTAAGATATATATTTTTTAAGATATATACGAAAAGCAACCAATATGTGTGCACTGTCCTGCATACATGTGTGAACATTTTAAATAGATTAATAATCATCACTGCGTGCACCTGGTTGACAGAATCCCAGAGATTTCACAATGAATTTATCAGTATATTTACATTTTTTCAGTTTTACTCCCATATTGTCATTGATGTGATTTCGCAGGCTGTTAGCTGTGAGATAGGAATCGAAAAGGTAGAAGTGTCTAAATTTCTGACTGGTATTAATCTAGTTCCCTCAAAGAGTAGCGCTGCAAAGTCCCCGAAAGCGTCTTGTTACTCAAGTCCTGTCTGCAAGGATCATAGCTACATAATCTGAAAAGCCTTCTAGGCAAATTTGTATTTCTCACAAAATCTCACATTCGTTTTTGCTTCCAATTGTATGTGGTCTTGGAAAGTGAACAAATTAAATGAAGATATTCATAAATTATTCAAGTTTGCTGAATCTAGCACAGGCAAATTGGACCCCGTTTATGCATTCAAGTGGGGTTTTTGGGTTAAAGCTTGTTGTGTGTACTTAATTTAGAGCATCTTAAAAAAAACGGTGATCATCCTCCATCCTCATGTTGCTCTGTACTTAAGGATTGAAAAGTTACAGTATGCCTGTGTGTCCACCGAATTGTTTTTGTCTCGAGCTGAGCGTTTGTTTTCTGTTGTTGTTAATGGTACCGCCACGTTTTTTGAGCAACATAGCAAGGCGCTGAGTGGGCGTTTTACGGTCATCGTTCAGTATTTTTTCAGATGTTGCAAGTTGTAAAACGCATCGACCATCCGTGTCGCTTGTGAGATAGCCCTCCAATCACAGTGGAGGAGGGGCGGGACAATAATGCGCAACTGTCAACAAATAATCTGCTAAAGACTTTCAGATTGTAATGGTACAGTGGAACATACTGTACTCTGTATCATAACAACTGACTCAAAAAAAACACACAGCTAAGCGTTTTTAGAACTGTGCTCGCATTTCTGCAGCACAAAAACGCTTCGGTGGACACATAGAGTGCGTCTTTGCTTCTAAAAATTTGCTTCAGGAATGGTTTGAAAAAAAAAAAAAAAAAAAAACAGCATAAAGCATGGGGGTATCCAGACACAGCCAGTGAAAGCCTGTAAACAGAAACTTGCAATGGTTGCCCCGCTTCTGAGTTCTTCTGATTGGTCCACTGCTATGGAACTGACAGTGATGAGCTGCGCTGCGTGTAAAAGTTGAAGTTCTTAAGTGGCTTTAAAAGCACCATCAAAGCACTTCAAAAGATGCAAGACACAAGCGTAATGGTCACACAAAACCATCAAGCACCTGTTTACATTGAACAATAGAAAAGCAGTGCATTGGAAAGGAAAATTGCATTCTGTGTGAACGGCCCCTAAGAATGCATTATATTTAATGCATGCCTTTAATATATTAGGGTTTGTATAAAAAAAAAAATAATAATTGGTATGGATGGTGGCTGTTCATCAGCGATCATAATCACTTGCATTAAAATTCTGTATGCTATTTCTGTTCTTCAGTCTGCAAATATTATAAACACCTGCTGTTTAGTGTAATCCTCTAATCCTGGAATATGGGAATGGCACGTTTTCTAAACCTGCCTCAGCTATTAATTTTCAGGTATTAGAGATCACACAGTCATGGACAACCTGGTAATATCAGTGAGATGAATTTAGCAGCACTGAAAAAACATACAAATTTCTATATAGAATATAGATTTTTTTGTAAAATATCTCATGTTGTAGATATCGACGCTGAGAGCTAAACTTGCTTGAGAGCTGGTGGTCAATTTGTGAGTCATTTGTTCTTTTGAGTTGATTCTTTTGCAATAATTTGGTCAAACTGCTTCACAGGATGGTGCAAGACTCATTAGTGAATCTGCCCTGAATAATTTGTTGTATGGATCTCTATAATTGTCTGATTTAAAAAAGAAAAAAAATAATAATTAGAGAAGTCAATGTCTACATTTGTATTGTGAGCCAACTGTTCTATTAAGTTGGTTCTTTTGTAATGAACTGGTCATTAGTAAATCATTTGTTGATTTAAAGATTTTGCCTGGTTTAGAAATTAATATTATCAACAAAAGAAATGAAATAATATACCCAAGCATACCCAAAGTTTCTGTTCCATGGAAGGTAGTGGATTTTTATTGCAAGCTAACTTATCTTTTGAGCTTGTTCTTTTGTAATTGATTGGTTTAACTTGTTCACAGAATGGTCAGATTGATTCCTTGGTTAGCAAATCTGTCTTGAATCATTTGTTGATCTGATAACTTTATATTTTAATTAATATTATTGACATATCAATTCTTTACATAAAAAGTCTCTATTCTATGGAAGGTTGTTTTTTTTATTCATTAATTTGTATTTTTTTGTACTTTGAAGTCAGTTCTTTTGTAATGAATTGATCATATTGGTTCACAGGATGAATCATTTGTAAATGATTACCTGTGTTGAATCAGTATAATAAATAATCTCTGTTAATATCTGCTCTGAAGATTAGTATTATTTAGAAATCGACTATAATTCCCTTACATATCCAAAGTCTATATTTCACGTAAGATATTTAGACGGAAGTTAATTTCTATTGCGAATCTATTGTTCTTTTGAGTTGGTTCTTTTGTAATGAATTGGTCAAACCAGTTTACTTGATGGTGTGATTCATAATAGTGAATCTGTCTTGAATCATTTATAATTGTTTGTCTGTCAAGAATTGGTAGAATACATTTTCTATTTAAGTGTCTACTTTGGAAATAATTATGATTTAGAAATCA